>VUQI01032059.1:27982-42377 GCA_015106735.1 Paratilapia polleni | reverse complement strand
TAGAAAGTTTTAAGTCTAATCTTAAAAGTAGAGAGGGTGTCTGTCTCCTGAATCCAAACTGGGAGCTGGTTCCATAGGAGAGGGGCCTGAAAGCTGAAGGCTCTGCCTCCCATTCTACTTTTAAATACCCTAGGAACCACAAGTAAGCCTGCAGTCTGAGAGCGAAGTGCTCTATTGGGATACTATGGTACTATGAGGTCTTTAAGATATGAAGCATTCCAAAGCTTTTCATTGGATGTTGGCTGCCTTTTGTTCTGTTCTCTGTTCTGTCAAAATGGTCCAACAGTGCTTCATTAATGTTGAGCTCTGAGGAGGCCAATCCATGACTGATAGTGTTCCACTGTGTGTTTTTCTATCCTGGTATGCTTTTACTGCATTGGCAGTGTTTTGGGGATCATTGTCATGGTGAAAAATGAAGCTGCTGCCAATCAGATGCTTTCCAGATGGTACTGCATGGCGGATCAAAATCTCATGGTACTTTTCTGTGTTCATATTCCATAAATTTTGACAAGATCCCCAACACCACTTGCTGAAATGCAGCGCCAAACCATGACAGAGTCTCCTCCGTGTTTTACAGATGGCCGTGGACACTCACTGTTGTACCTCTCTCCTGACCTCCTTCGTACATATTGACGACAATTTGAAAAATTTCCCATTTGGATTCATCACTCTATAAGACCTGTAGCCACTGATTTTCAGTCCAGTTCTTGTGTAATTTGGCATACCTCAGTCTTTTCTCCCTGTTTCCCTTCCTTAAGAATGGCTTCTTGACAGCCACCCTTCCACTGAGACCATTTCTGATGAGGCTTCAGCGAACAGTAGACAGATCAACTGCAGGGCCAGATGCATCTCTCGGGTACTGTGTCAGGTCTTTGCTGGATTTTTTCCTGTTTCTTAAGGACATGACTTTCAGACACTGTTCATCTGCTGTAGATATTTTTTAGGGCTGTCACTTCTTATGTCCTCCACTTGTCCAGTTTCCTCAAATTTTTGAAGGACACACTGCACACCATGCAGAGATATGCTAAGTTTTCAGCTAATAGCTCTTTGGAAATCACCTTGTTGCCTGTCAAACTATGTCATCTTTGGCATATTTTTGAAGATTCGACTAAAGAAATGGGACTAAATTATATGTTTTTGTGACAGGCTGCTAGTAACAAAGTGCCTAAAGACACAATTTTAAATTGGTTGGTAAGTTGTCTGTTACGTGTAGACACAACACCGATTCAATCCCATGAGTTAGGTGACTTTTTTATGCTTGAATGATTCATAGGTCTGCGTTAAGTGACTTAAACAAAAAAAAAACCCCAAAAAAACCAACATTCTTCTGATAATGGTCAGGTACAAGGACTGGACTGAAATGAGTGAAAAAACAGCCAATGTCCAAAGAAAAACTTTGAAAGACCTTCAGAAAGCCTGGAGAACTATTGCTCAAGACCACCATCATCCTAATGTGCTGCATGTCTCTCCACGTTATCTTAGGAAAGATGCTGGTAAGTGTATTAATTTACCTTTTCTGGGCTTACTGGATGTGCGTTTGTTTGGTTCTCTTGTGGGAGAGAAACTGTTTTTAGGCGGTATTTGAAATTAAAATTTTGACTGTCTCTTCATTCATTTATTTAGGGACTTCAAGTAACTGTCTGGATTCATTCCAACAGTTGCAAACATACACGGGCAAAATACAGTCCAAGGGCCAGAAGTGGCCCAAGGACCGGACCATCTCAGTCTGGCTCGGAACATCCTGCTTCATCAATCGATTTACTGGTCCATCTACATTCCTACCCTTACCTATGGCCACAAGCTGTGGGTAGTGACTGAAATGAGATTGTGGATACACGTGGAAATGGGCTTCCTTCAAAGGCTGGCTGGACTCTCCCTTAGAGATGGGGTGAGGATCTCGGTCATTCGGGAGGGGCTCAGAGTAGAGCAGCTGCTCCTCCACATTGAAAGGAGCCAGTTAAGGTGGTTCTGACTAGGATGCTCCTGGATACCTCCTAGGTGAGGTGTTTCAAGCATGTCTAACTGGGAGATCCAGGACACAGAGAAGAGATTAAGTGTCTCAGCTGACTTGGGAATGCCTCTGTGTCCCTGGAGGAGGTGGCTGGGGAGAGTGAGGTCTGGGCATCCCTGCTTAAACTGCTGCCCCAATGACCCGGATCCAGATAAGCAGCAGAAAAATGGATGGATGGATGCATCATCACTGACCTGAGCAGTAGTGCATATAAGACAATAGGCAAGGTGTAGGCTAATTTAAATGTTGATTTAGGTGTTATTTTTTATGTTGTAACTTTTAACCATGTTTTGATCCAGTTGTTAGCATGCTAATATTAGCAATGTGTGGCTCAGTGCTTTCTTTATGCAAGCCAGTATCAATCTCTGAAAAAAAAAAAAATAATAATAATGTTGCCCACTCCTGATCTAGAAGGACTTTGTGTAAAACAAGGGTTCAGAAAATTGTGAGCCCAGGGACCTCCCACACAATCCCAACACAGATTAAAGGGGATTTCAAAAATAAAAATATGGAGCTGAGAATGGGGATAAATAGGTCTCCTTTAAGTATATATTTCTACGTTTTGTAAATGTTTGCATTCTAAAACCTTTCAACCTGAATACCTGACCTGATCAGGGTTTCTCTTAGCCCATTGGTACATTTAGGATTTGGGTAAAATTTGGTAGACTTGAGTCTTGTCTTAGTCATGACTTTACAGTTTAAGACCATGGGGTGTTGTTAAACTGCATCACATAATCACATCAAACTCCCTGATAACTAAATCCACTGCCAAGCAGAAACTGCTAAAGTTACAAACAAATCCTGTGTCATCACTGAGAGACACTTCCTCTGTCATGTGGGTTTCAAAACTTTCAGGAAACAGCAAAAAACCAACTGACTCCTATATTTTTAGTAAAATACAGAGTCCATTATCATTTCAACACAATGCACTTCAAATAAAAACTTCCCACACGTCCTAACTGATACATAAAAAAATCTGATGTGGATTTATGTGATTGGTCTGCAAACACAAGCAGCTCTGCTGATTTTCTGCCATCCAGAGAATTTTTCAGTCATTCAGTCTGGGACAAATAACTCTGTGTTAATGCAGCAGAGCCACACTGCAGTGTAGGCACTTAATAACACAGACCCTGAGGATATTAGGACCTGACAGAGGGGATACAAACAACATATTAACATAAAAAACACTAGGAATCAATGGGAATCAAAGCTCCGCTCACAGGTGGGGCTCCTGGTGGTTTGGTGTTTTTCTTTTATCGTTAGCCTGATTTTTATATAAACAAGACAGAGCCTACTCACTGAAATTACTGCTCAAACTTCATTAAACCGAAAAATGACTGGAAGTGGCTTCATTGTTTCGAGATTTTTAAAATAAGAGTCGCAGCTGTGCGTAAAAGTTGCCGTTCAGAACCCTCTTCAGCACAAATGTCCCTGCTTGAGTTCATTCATTTTTGCTTTAAATGGTGAATAATCTTCATCAGTTACCTTAATTTTCTCTCCATCGATTTCAAGCACTCTCTCGCGGAAGTCCACGCCGATGGTAGCCTCCGCTCTGCACGGGAACTCTCCGGCGCACAGTCGGTGCGTGAGGCAGGTCTTCCCCACCCCGGAGTCTCCAATCACAAGCACTTTAAAAGTCCGACAGCGGGTTAGCAGTGAGGATACACTACCCAAAGAGCTGGAAAACTCGAGAGATGAATCCATTTAGCCTGAGTCCTTCAAGGTGATAACAAAGCGCAACAAAGGCGCGCTTGGCTTCAAACGGAATCACCAAAGATACAGCCTCACTGCGTCAAACCAAAACTTCTGTAAACACAAAATCTTTTGATGGTTTAGTGAACTTTTCCAAAAACTCCCTGGAGATTCTCCACAGCTCTGCCAAGCCTGGGTGTGAGGAGGAGGAGGACCTGGTGTTTCACTGTGGTGATGAT
Organism: Paratilapia polleni; assembly: GCA_015106735.1. Taxonomy (NCBI): domain Eukaryota; kingdom Metazoa; phylum Chordata; class Actinopteri; order Cichliformes; family Cichlidae; genus Paratilapia; species Paratilapia polleni. The sequence continues at coordinate 38,435 of VUQI01032059.1, read as the reverse complement.
TGGAGTCTGATGAGGGTGGAGAGTTCTTCAAGTGAGCTTAGTGTCTCAGCTTCCAGGCAGATAAACGTGATTGGTTGCTTTATTTCCTTTGCTTTATTTCCCTTCTTTAATTTTGTGGAAAAAAACAAACAAAAAAAAAAAACACCCGAGGGTAAGGTGCTACCTTATATCATTCTGCCAGTTAGTGACTGCTGCTGGACACAGATGTACTTTTATTATTAAGGAAGAGAAAAAATGCTAACTGGTCATTTCTTTTTTGACTCAACTTCACACCATAAGGACGCGCATGTCCACTGCAGCTCTCTCCTCCTCAGCACGATGCTGCCTCCTCCTGGTAGATTCTTCAGTCGCGTTTCTGTCAGCAGTACCTCTGTTTCCTACAGGCCACTTTTATCATATCCATCAAGTTTGGTTACTTTTAATGTGCAGTTTCTTCATTTCTGGCCATTCAGACTCTGTATTATATAAATGTTTGTTATAGTTTGAGCAGAATTAACTGTGGTGACACACAGAGGACCCAACTTGAGTGCAGGAATGAGGTCTTTGGTTTGAATTCACAGGCTGGTGGAATTTCCATGTTGTGTGTGTAAGGGTTTTCTCTGAGCAGTCCAGCTTCCAAAGACATGCATGTTAGGTAATTTGGTGACCTTAGCCGTGCATGGTTATCTGTCTCTGTGTTGGCCGTGATAGACAGGCAACCTCTCCAGGGTGTATCCTGCATCTCGCCCTGGGATAGGCTCCAGTGACCCTGAATGTGATAAGCATTTTTTTAAAAAATGGATGGATGGATTCTCCGAGTGGCATGTCTCTCTGTGAATTTAATAAAACAACATATATTATGTAAAATAAGATCTAAAAAAGGCTATAAATGTATGTGAAGAGAGGACAATATTTAAAGATGGACACCTGGGCTGGATTTGCAGCTGCCCCTTTTCAAATTACTGATCAGAGAATTGATAAAACACAATGCCTTATACTGGTAATAACTGGCCCTACTTGGACATCTAGCACAGGGCATGTAAAGGTGTCAGGGTTTGCAGGGGATCCTCTGCGTCGTTGGGTGGGGCCTTCATGGATTGGGCTTGTTCTGCTGCATGCTTGATTCGTGGTGTGGTACTTATCACAATCACATGAATGTCAAGAGCAAAGGTTTCTCAGCAGAAGTTTGCATTTTAACATTATGTAATTCACATCACCTCTCAGTGGCTTTAAAATTGTAGGTGATGGTGTGTGAATACATTTAAAATAACTTGCAAGTAAAGAGACACTTTATTTTCTCATATTGGGAAATTAATTGGATTTAAAGGCTTTAATTTGACTCCAACTGTTTCAACACCAAACTTGACATTTTATATTAGGCTCATGTATAAAATTCTTCCTGGCTAGAAAACATTTTAGCCAAAGAAGGGAAATTACCAGCACTGTATTAAAATTATTTCTTTAACCAGTTTTGTCAGCCAACATTTCACCGACTCAAGCATATTAAACATTTTTTAAATTAAACTGCTGAAAACAACAGGAAAATGCACAGATTTCTGTCAAATATACTACCAAAAACTAATGTATGCAGTGCAATCATGCTTAGAAATGTAGTTACCACCTTAAGGCCCTTTGTGAGCCAGGAAAGACTGTTTGATAAAAATATATTTTAACCTCAAATTAAACTCAACTTACAAAAAAATATTGGTTAAAAACATTTTTAGCACAGTCCTGGTGATTTCCCTTTGGTGGAAGGCCAAAACCTGTTTGGTGTGCACTGAAATTTTTTATGTGCAGGAAAACCCCTGCAAGCCATCCCTTACACCTTCCCCCTCCCACTCCGTGACGTGTGAAATCCCACTTGCGGCCGCTGAAGGGCACAGCGACCTCAAGAAATACCGCCATAAGCTTCGGGACGCCCTCTCCTTGCGCCAACAAGAACAGGAAATTGTAACGCTGCTGTATTAAGATCACTTACTGGAAAGTGTTCCTACCCTTTCCCTTTCATTCAGGTGTTTTTCTGAACATTTATGAAATACTCCCACTTGTCTTAGTATTTAAGAAAAAGAATAAATGAATTATCATTCATAACACCTGACATTACAAAGCACCATTTGAAAATTATGAAAGCCACTTTATTTTATTTATTATTGAGCCACGTCCTCCTGAAATACAGAACTCATTTGTGCAGGTGTGTGGGTTTTCCTCCATCTCACACAAAACAGGGGCTGCATCTTCTTGACATGTGGTCTCCAAGTCCACATCGGTGCTGAAAGGGTTTATAACAGACTTCCACTTCAGGCTAGTTGGTTTGGAACCACTTAATGTGGTGGAGCCTTCACACCAAATTGGAATCAGGCCCAGGTGTGCCAAAACCTGGTCCCCCTGAGAGCTCTACCTGACCCTGCAACAAAAACACAAGCAGCTCAGAGAGCCTAACAAGCAAAACTCTGAATGTTTTTTTTCCTGTTGATTTTAATACAAAAATCCAGAGATATCATACATCACCATCTCAGATTTCATCTTTCACGTTAGAACCAAAATCAGAGGAAGAAGGGGAAGAAAAAAAGATTTGAAAACAAAAATGGGGGAGTGGTATAGAAGAAGTAAAACAGCTTCCAGATGTTCATGTTTACTCGCATTTGTTCGTGTCTGTCATTTTGGCAACGGGGCAGTGGATGTTGACTTCCGACCTTTAAGTTAACAGAGAAGAAGATCCCTCTGAAAGTGCTACGTCCTCGTATACACTTTCACTGAATGAGTCTTTGTACATCATGCAGATAAAACCATTTCTAACAGCAACAACACAAGTGACTGCCTTGTCTGGAAAGCACCCTGGGCCAAACTCTTGTTAAGTGTGCTGTGTGCTAAAAGTGAGTGCCTGGAGGCTCAGTGTAACCGCTTCAATCAGATCCTGAAATGATTATCATCAGTAAGAGTGTCTATGGTATTGCTTAGGTCTATCCATCTCTCTCAGAGCTATATAGAAAAGTTAAGAGTAGCTGTGTATTTGAAACAGAGCGCATCACACAAACTTTACAGTTTTTATTCTGTGCTACGAGGTGCTCCACGAGGACAGAGGGTTACATATTCCCATGTTGGACCTGGAACCGCAAGGGAAGCACATTTTTGGGGAACTCTTCATGTGTGAGGCGACTTTCTCTGGCGGTTTACTTGAGCGAGCGTCACAGCAGATACAGACACACCCGTGGTCGTCCTCAGTGTCCATTTCAGGTACCTCTTCCCGCTCAGCTTCCTGCAGATCTGTCAGAGATCAGATCCACTCTGCTCAGTCCCCCCGTCCCTCACTGACAGCTGTGTCCCATTTTCCATTAAATTAGCTTTTATTTTAAAATAAGGGGAGCACAGTATGTGATGTGTTGGGAGTCACACTCGAGTTGCCGTTGCTGTTATTAACCAGAGGAAACCAGCAGTAACAGTTTCTCCTGATTCTTTATTGTCATGTTCAGCATTGTTGTCAGCTCTGTTAAAAAAAGTAAAATGGACGCTCTGTTATCTTCCTCTTTCCCCCTCCTCCTCTTGTTTCCAACAAATACACAACCACACACATGCACACACACAAACACACGCCCTCAACACACACACAGAGTCCTGATTTTCACCCATGTGGGAGAGAGCCAAGCCAAGCCGAGCCAGGTCAGACCCGATTGAGCTGAGCCCAAGAACGAAACACCCATTTTCGCTTCCCGCGTCCGGCTCTACAAAATGGCTGCCACAGGCGTACCACAAGGCTCTGTGCTCGGCCCAGTTCCTTTTCTCATCCGCTTCAGTTCTGACGTGTTCACATCTCGTTGGCTAGCTCCTCCGTTTCCATGGAAACATCTCCGTTGGCGATCTTTGTGTTCTCCTCGTATCCGGGTGGCATGAAAGCTAACGTGTAGGGGTAAAGCTTGTGACACTCGGCGCGGTACGACTCAGCGTGCTCCTTACAGTCACCCAGGGTGCCGCTGCGAAGACACTCCAGGACCTCCGTGCAGATCTGAAGAAGAGAAGGACAGAAATTAAACAAAAGAAGCTGCATTCAGTTAGGGAAAGGTGGAAATAACAGTTTATCGCATCACGTTTTAATAAATTACAGGCTGCACTTGTTACTGTTATCATCTAAAACATCTGCACTGATGTTTTAGATGAGCTCTTCAGTGGCTCCTCCCATCTCACCTTCACCTGCTTGAGAGTCTATACAAGCTGGTTTCCTTCCAAGATGTCTCTCCCGGAAGGCTGCTGCCTTTCAGACACCCATGATAGTTTTCATTTGCTTTGGTTTGATTGTGCTGCAGTTATTCCAAATTTAAGCCTTAGCACCTCTTCATCAGTTCAGTATGGTTTATCTTTGTTGACTTATAATTGCTCAGCTCTGACGCAGTGTGGTTTCTTTGTGGATCTCCTTTCTTTGTAATGTCCTGAAGGAGCCAGGCAAATCAATTCCAATTCCTCTAAAGGAACCACTCCGCTTCCTGGGGTTAGTGGGGCATTACCGCAGTTCTTATTGCAATTTCTTGATTGTGGTGGGTCCTTTGACCAACCTTTAGAGAAAAACTGTCAGGCTGCTTTCACTTCAGTGAATTATCTGACTTCTTCTGCTCCTGTCTTTTCAGACAAAACCTTTTAAAATACAGGTTGATTCAAGTGAGGTGGATACTCCTGGTATCTGAGGACCTGGTGGATTAACATTTATTTCCAAAAGCACAACAACATGGAAACCAGTATGTGTTTAGCATAAGAATCATTGTATTTGTTTGTTTGCCTCTCTCCTGCTTTCTGTGCTCACGTCAAATTCACTATAAAGCTGTTCTTGTGTTTTATCATGTAGGATTTGAGTGTAATCTATTTAGTAGTAGTAACAAATAACAGGGAAATGCACAGGTTTCTGTGAAATAACACAACCTAGGCTCACTGTGAGCTGACTGTGTTTACTGCCCTGATATGAATGCATACCTGTATGGTTCTGTTGTTCAGGGATTCATCCAGTGCAGTGGCCAGTTCTGCTGCTTTCGTTTCCGTCGATGAGTCCAGATACACCATCATCTTAGCAGCTGCAAGCAGGAGAGAGAGGATGAGTCTGAGGGAAAACGTTTGTATTTTAATAATTCTATGTTTACATGGACAAATTTTAGTTCAACCCAGTGAAGAGGTTTCTGCATTGTGAGGCTGGTCCACACAACTTTAAAGACACGTTTGAGGGTTAAGTCCTGCTTTTAAGGTTCAGGTTAGGGGTAAGGTTAGAGACGGGGATTTAGTTAAGATGATTAATGTTAGAGTAAGAGTTAAGGGCATACATTTTGTAAATGAGTGCCTTCACTAAGGTAGAACATGTTGGTAATTTTGTTCCAAATCCTCTGTGCACACCATTTGTATACTGGGTGCAAAGATGATCTAGATATTTGGCTGTCCAAAAAACAACAAAAACAAAAAACAAAACAACTAAATTTCAGAAATTCAGTGCTAATAAAGTTTGAAAAATCAGCTTAAGTCATTGTCTTGTTTAAAAAACAAACAAACAAAAAAAAAAAAACAGAGGTAGTAATATTCAGGCCAAACATTTGCAACATTTGACCTAACTGCCTCCAGGTCATTTCAAATCACCTTAAATTCATTTAGTGAGACCAGCTCCTTAAGATTCAACTGATTTTGCGCCTGACTGCATTTTGGTTAGACACAGTGGACCTGTTGCTGGTTTTAGTATCCTAGTACTTTTGAGTGAGAGTCAAAGAGGCTTACCAGCCAGTCGGTGTGGTATGGAGTTGGAGTGCCTGGTGAGGTAGGCCTGGTTGAAGCTCTTAGCGTTGCTGTCTCCGAACAGCCGGGTGATCTCCTGCTTCAGCACCGTCCTGACCACCTCCGGCAGCTCCTTGCTCTCCGACACTGAAAGGAGGGAACAGAAAAAGACAATGAAAGGATAACGTTAAGGCAGAGGAAAGAAGAGGAGTGAGGATAGAGGAAGCACTGAAGAGGATGTACTGGCAATTTAATGATGAACCCTCTCATACCTCCTTTAAAGAAGCGTACTAGACACTGGTGTAGCCACGGGTGGTCAGGGTCGATTGCCAAAGCTCTCTTCACTGACTGGAGCATCAGCAGGTATTTTTCTGAAAGGAGAACAGAGTAAATTTGTGAACAAGAAACGAAAGGGAAGGGTGAGATACTGACACAGTAAAAACAAACGATAAGAGCGTGTGTGCCAACCTTTCCTGAAATAGATCTCAAAGGCCAGTAGGTGGGTGTCAATCTTGTCTTTGACCAGCTGTTTGAGAGGCATCAGGAACTTGACAGCTTCTTCCAGCGGATTTTCTACCTGTAAAAACAAAGGTACACAACAAAAATATGTAAGGATCAAGAGTGATGAACCTAATCAAGCAGACCTGAACACTTCATGTATCCTTCACTAACCTTCACCAGCTTGTCAGGAATGAGCTCCTCTTTGGGCCCTCCGATCTCCTCGTCGTCATCCTCCTTCTTCTTCTTCTGGTTCTTGAGCTGCTTCTCCTTCTCTGCGTTCTTCTTCTCTTCCTCCAGCTGGGCTTTCTTCTGGGCTCTTCGCTGCTTGTTCCTCAGCTTCTTCAGCTCTTTGTCTGACAGGTTAGCTAGAGAAGTGAAGACACAAAGGTTGTGTTAACAAAGGCCTTTCCTTGAGAACAGACTGGATGCCTTAGAGCTGGATCTTCACTCTGTGTCTCTTACCAGTGTCCGCCTGCAGCTCTTTGCTGTCATCAGTTAGGGGATTGTCGTGGAGGCTCAGGTAGATCTGGATGGCTGTGGTTGCAGCCTTGTAGTAGAACGGGTGCATCCGGAGCACGTCCTCCAGCTTCAGTAGGTCCACATAGGAGCGTAGCGTCATCTTCCTCATGCAGTAAGTATGGAAATCAAACTGGTCATCCGTGATCTCCACAAAATGCTGAGGAGATTAAAGAGGGTGAAGAAGAAATGACTAACAAATAGACAGACTTAATGTGGGCAGTTAGGGAGCATGTACTTTTGCACAGAGTTTAAATCCTCAGCAAAGGCTCACCCTTTCGATCTCGTGGCACTTCTTCAGGGCTTCTCCATACTTGTTCATGGCTTTATAGGCGAGTGCACACTCAGTTTGGAACCACATGCACTGCATCTCGTTCAGGTTCTCCACTGCTGACGCTCCCTCCTACGGAAACAAGAGACACAAAGGCATGAGCACAGTATTTGATAAAGCAGGGGCGTCCTCATTTATCGTGTCAGTTTGTGTTATTGTCAATCACGTCTATTCATGTCCCATTACCACAGGGATCCATTCTTGGACCTCTAACATTCACACTACGCACATTATCATCTCTGCCACCCAAAGCTGTAATGTACAGTTTATATTCCACTGACTCTTCCTTTGATCTTGATTATGGAGATATTGTTTAAGTGCATGCTTCCCCTCCATCTTGAAGTCTTATGTTGTGATTTATCACAGATGATTCTTCGTCACTGTATCTTTTATGAAAAGTGGAACGGTCTTCCTTAGCTAACAGAAGAGAGCAGCACTGTATAGGATTTATTTACAAGGCTCTACCACAAGGATGGCTGGTTTCAGGTGCTCTTTGCTTAAATTTAAACACAGTTTAAACCTAACATTAGCTGTACCCTTTGTTCACATTGAACTTGGAAAAACTGCATTTAATACTTTGCTGCCTACTAATGGAATGAGCTACAAACTCTCTCACTCTTCTACATGCTTTTGCTAATTTGTGAACACGTATTCAAGACTCAAGACTTTTGCACAGTACAGTATAGTATCAGTATCATGAATAAAGGCCAGAGTTATAAATAAAAGTGCAGATTTACCTCCACTCAACACATTTCAATGCATTTTAGCTAATTATATATTATATATAAGGGTCATGAGATCTCCAGATTGTACTCATTTGCCAACATTTTGTTTTGACATTTTCAAAGATCCCCCTCGGTTGGTCAGCTGTCACTGGGCACAGTTTTCCTCACCCGTGTGAACTTGGAGCACATTTCCTCGGCCTCTTTGATCATGCCCGCCTTCAGCATGTACTTGGCACATTTCGAGTTGATGAATCTGTCAGCGGTGTCCAGAGCCTGGGCCTCATCCATCCACTGGGCAGCCTCTCTGATGTTGCCAGCATGCTGAAGGAGTGAAAAAGGTCAACACTCAAGACTACCACCACAGCAGCACTATTCTTCTACAATAGTAAATAACCGTACAAATGAGATGCATGTGCTACCTTGTAAATCTTGGCTTTGATGAGGAAGAGCTCAATAAGCGTAGGCGTGCTCTCAATGGCGGTGTTGATATATTCTAGAGCCAGTGTTTGCTGGCAGATCATGTCGTAGTGCTGTGCCAGGAAGTACTGCACCCAGAGCAACGTGGTTGGAGGCTCCTCCTTACCATCATCTGGAACAGGACAAGCAGAGCCTTTCATTAGGATTGTAATCAAACGACTGCAACACTTACACAAAAATTTATAGTTGGTTTAACTTTGTCTAGTCTGTTAGGATGGTAATGACTGGACAAAATAAATCTGTATATGAACAGATTCATCATCTTGAGTTTAAAAATGTTCTCCTTACCGTTCTGGCTGAACATTCGGCAACTTTTCAATGAGGTTTCATAGCCAACCACCAATTCCTCTATAATTGCCACCTGCAAAGACAAAGAGGACAAAGTAAATGATCGCACTGCAACATGAAGCACAACACAAAGGGAATTTCTCAGAATCATTCAGCTTATACAGTGAAGTTCAAATAAAGCTTCAGACTGATCTAAATGCTCAGTTTCAGACATTTTATACTTGTGGTATTTTACACTTTTATACTTGTGGTATCCTTTATTTGACATCTCTATGATGTCAAAGAAAGGACATAATTTGTAATCCTTCTCACTGATTGAAGAAAACAAGAACAAGAACAAACAAGACTCATCTCTGTGCTTGTCCTGTTAGACCTCAGTGCAGCATTAGATAACATTGACCACAATATTTTACTGCAGAGATTAGAACATACCTTGGGTATCAAAGAAATTGCATTACAGTGGTTTGAATCATTTTTATCGAATAGACTCCAATTTGTTCATGTAAATGGGGCGTCTTCTTCACACTCTAAAGTTAATTATGGAGTTCCTCAGGGTTCTGTGCTGGGACCAATTTTATTTACATTATGCATGCTTTCTTGCATTTGCGCAACATCTCTAAAATTAGAGGCATCCTGTCTCAGAGTGATGCTGAAAAACTATTTCATGCATTTATTACTTCTAGGCTGGACTATTGTAATTCATTATTATCAGGTTGTTCTAAAAGCTCCCTGAAAAGCCTTCAGTTAATCCAGAATGCTGCAGCAAGAGTACTGACAGGGACTAGAAAGAGAGGCCATATTTCTCCCATATTAGATTAGTCTTAAAACTTTCCTTTTTGATAGAGTTTACAGTTAGGGCTGGATCATTTGACCCTGAACTGTTGGGGTTTTCTGTCTAATATTGTAGGGTCTTTCCCCTAAAATACAAAGCACCTTGAGGTGACTATTGCTGTGAATTGGTGCTATATAAATAAATTGAATAGAATTTAATTGAATTTCCTTACATGGTCATCTAAAGAGTGAAAACAGCTAGTTTCATATGAGCTGAGGGCCTTCATCAAAGTAAGATATGTAAGGATTATTTTGAACTATGAATTGTGCAAAGCTTCTCCAAGAATAAAAATGTGGAGGTGGAAATGAGCCCCTCTGAGACAGTTTAAGGCTGTCATTGTGGCTTGAATTTAGATCAACTCCAGCAGCAGCGCTGTCACCTTTTCTTTGTCGTTGTACAGTGATTTGAGTGTGGTAAAGACGGGCGGGCAGCCTTTGCTGAAGTTCATCCTCAGATACCTGTCCAGACATTCTCTGAACTTCTCACCTGCAAAGAAAGAGGAAAAAGACAAAGTAAAAGAAAGGAAAGCAAATCTTTACTCTGCAGCTTTAAAAAGTTAGAACTCAAAGAGGGAATGTACAAGCTTGTTCTTTTATACCGATGACATGCATGATTTAGCAGAAAGAAGATCCATACCAGAGAGGAAGTTGAGGGGCAGCCGGCGAGGCACCAGCCCTTTGGGAAACTTCTCCCAGGCTTCTTCATAGATTTTGTACCTCTCCTCTACAGTGCCTTTAAAAAAAATAAAATGAATAAAAATCATTCTTAAACTTTTATAACCAATGTGGATAGTTTAGTGGTCACTGGAGAGGCTGTCGCATCATACTTGGTTTGAGGGCCTTCTCCAGGCCGTGGTAATAGGACCAGTTCTCTGGGTTCCTCTCCAGCAGACGACAGTAGACTTCTGTTGCTTCATCTAGACGCTCCAACTTCAACAGTAACTCTCCTACAGTAACATGAGGGCGTCAAAGAAAAAAAGAACCATTATGAAATCAAAGACACTAAGAAAAATCATGGCTGACTGCTCACAGGAATCTAAAAAAAAAAAAAAAAAAACAGTTAATCCAA
>VUQI01032059.1:12792-27962 GCA_015106735.1 Paratilapia polleni | reverse complement strand
AAAAAAACAGTTAATCCAATCTTATCAGTATTTAAAACTAAAATAAAAACTTTCCTGTTTAGCTGTGCCTTTCAGTAGTCTTCCTCATCCTAATTATCATTTTATCAATTTAAATTTTTAGGTTTTATTAATTTTACTGGACTAATGTTGATCTTTATTATAAGTTCCTTTTACTTTTACTTCTCATATTGGGTTTAACTTACAGTTCTTATCATATTTACTGGTCTGCAGAACCAGAATTTCTAGAACTTATGGACTTTGTAGTGACCAAGTTACTGGTCAATTAACGGTCATTACTGTCACAGCAGGGCACTTGTCTTGATGTGTCCAAGGAAAATGAAATGATCAAAACCAAAAGAAAGTGTCCACAGTTTTTTTTTTTTTAATATGATTTAATACTTATCTATCAAGAGAATTCTGGAATTTTTCTTAGAAAAATAGAAACAAAATTCAAAGTCCAAGATGATTCGGCATACTCCAGCATGACAGAATAATGCACAATATAGTCAAGAACTGTTTGCCCGTCTCTCCTGCAACACCTGTTTCAGGTGAACTCACAGATTAAATATGCCAGCCTAACTGGTGGGATCATTGCTCCCCTATTGGTGGCAGGTTTTGTAAAACAAAAAAAAAAAAAATGTGTGATGCAGCATGCGAAAAGCCGGCCGAAGACGCAGACCCAGAATCCCAGCTGCACGCAAAAACAGCCAAGCAACGATGCAATCACGAACAACTGGACTTTGCAGTATTTCCGTTTGTTATCTTAACTTGACTGTATGCAAATGTCTCTCAAAACTATGTCTGAAAAATGCAGTTTATTGAACAGTTTCTGATGCAGGAGCTGCAAATGACGCATTTTTTTTGTGACCTGGCCATTCAGCCAGCAAAATTTGCCCCTTTAATGGTGCTGGTGACTTTTGCATCTTTATCCTGTAGTGATAACTTTGTGAGGATTGTGATCGATCAACAGTTTCTTGTAAACCTAGTGGAGTTTTTAAATCAGAGGTTTAATCATTTAAGATCGTGCTACAAGGGAACAATTTATCTATTTACATCATTACTTAACCACAATAGTTCAAAGAACGGACACAGTTTGACATCTTCAAGTCAAAAATAAGCAAAGATAGATAAATGAAACATGCTTTGTGCATGTTAATCTAGAAATTTTAGGAAACGTAAAAAAAAAGAACATTTTGGACTTCAGCCTGGTTTTTGCTTGCTGCATCACATATAGCTCTTACAGGTTTTATCTTTTTTTTTTAAACCATCCTACTGTTTCCTTTGTTTTCTGTAATTGCTGTCCTTATTTTCTTAATTATTTTATTAATCCACTTGCTTACATTTGTCTACCGAGTTAGTTTTACATTACCTATATAGTGTTATAGCTGATATTGCTGTGGTAGCTTGTGCTTTGTGTAGCACACTGTGCTGCCACACTGAATGAAATGTGCTCTAAAAATAAAAATTTGCTTGCTTGGTTTAGTTACTTTGGTAAAGATGTATTTGCACTTTCATGTGTTAACAGAGAGACTCTGAAGCAACCCACCTCGCGTCTCCTCCACTGCTAGTTTATCACAGATCTGCTTCTCGTAGTTGGACAGATGCTCAAGGGCTTCCTTGTGCAGATCTCCTTCTCTCAGCACTTGGTTCTGGTAGAGCAGCAGCTCGCTGTACTCGTAGTCCACTTTGTCTGGAGATGTCTGAACAGACCACACAAAGAATAGGCCAGTGTGAGCGCCAATAACATTTTGTACCAGACGTGCATGAGTGAAAACCTCCAGGAGCCTCCGGGAGGACTTCTTTTGCTGTGCTGTTCAGGAAACTCTGAATTATTCAGTGTATATGTGCACGGTTACACAAGCTCACTGTATTACACACATGGCACAAAGACAGGAAGCAGGTTGGTCTTATCAGGAGAATGCCACAGTGAAAGAGTGAGCTCTACTGTTGTGACCAATGCAGAGACGACAGAAAACACCCACCGGCACAAAGCACTCGCTGTAACTCAGCAAGTCAGACACCTACAGTGGGATGAGAAATGTGAGTAAGCCTGTTACTCAAAGTGCAGTGCAGTGCATGGTGTCTGTAGTACACAAAATATTTCATATCCATAGCTTTAAAGCTTCTTTAGTGACAGGAGCTCTCCAACTCTTTCCATGCAGCAGGATTTATGGTGTGTGTTTGTGTAACTCCCCTGCTACATAGAGACAAACACTGCAGGAATTTAGCCAACACAGAAACTATGGAGACGCACTCGGGTGCAGTGCTTTACCAAGCCAACAGTATATAGCCAAATCAGTGTTCACTGATTGGTTGAAAATCTGGACTGAATGACAGGGGGCTCACCACAAAGGAGGAAAACAAAAAAGCACAAATAAGCAGCACAAACAGCAGCTGCTGTGGACAGTTTTAAAGTTCTTTGTCTACTTTGTCATCTGTCTTCCTTGCAGCAGGAGCTACGCTAAAGGACCAACAACAGCACAAACAAACAAGAGCCTGCAGTCGGCCATTAATGGGTTTGTTTATTTTTTTGGTTAAATTAATTTTTAGCGTACACTCACAAATTGTACCCAGCACAATTTTAGGATTTTATACATATAGTATTTTAAGCTATGGAACCCCCACTTCTAACAGAATTAAGATTTATTTACATAAGTTTGCTGACTTTGGCCACAAATACAGTTTGTGTAAGAATATAGCCTTATCTATATCTATATCTAGATAGATGGGTCTATATCAGGGATCTTACAGCTTTTTTTTCCCCAAATGCCACTCAAAGACATTTTTGGACCAAAACTTAAGAGAAAAACTACATATATTCCTCAAGGTTACAGACAAGTTGTTAGATTTGTGTTTTTTATCAGAACGTTTTAACTGGAGCTTACACTGGACTAATGCACTGACTCCCATCGTGCCAGCTCTGAAACGCTTTTTACACTAAATACGTGCCTTGACTACAATTGAGGTACTATGTTCTGCAATGCTGCAAAGTCTTGACTGAATAATCAGTTTTCATTTAATTTAGACTTTACACTGCATCTCACTGCTAGCTAGCACTACTGGTGTGAGCAACCTGACCACTATATTTTGAGATTTTAAAACTGCAATGTCAAGGGGGAAAAAAAAGATCAAAATTTAATTCCATGTCTTAAAAATTTTGAAAGATTATGGCTACAGGAAAGCTGTTTATGTAAGATAAATGCTAAACTGTCACTCTGTCTAACCTGTTGTGTTTTCCTGAATTCCTCAATGATCTTTGCCGCCATCTCATAGTCTTCCAGGAGGTGATAGGCGATGGCGTAGCCGATCCAGGAGGCCCGCTGGGCTGGACGCAGCTGCAACAGCTGGTACCGTGTCTCCTTTAGAAAGATGGCGTGTCAACACAAGTTAATTTGACATTGTTGTAAAAACAGTATGTTCTGTGTAGCCCAAATTATATAAAATCTGGTATGTTGCTGTGAAGATGAATCAGGAGAAAGTGATTGTGCTGACTCATGGTAGTGACACCAGGATGTTGCTAGCTGGCTCGGGCAGAACTAAAATTAACACCTAATACACTCAGACTGGGAGCCCCTCCCTTTCATCCATATTTTTTAAATCCTTTCATCTTGCTGTTTCATACCTCTCACTATAAAAGCATCTAAATCCCAGGAGAGCTGTTCTACATTGTGAAGACAATATCTGAATGCTGATTCGCCCAGTCCTCTCTAAATCAGTGCCATACTGCGTCCTGGACGAGGCAGGGTGACAGATGGAAGTGTGTATGTCTTTTTGGGAAAGTTCTTTCCCCATAAATTATCTGAGGTCTGCTTATGTGTTCTTTTAGAAAAGTTCACTGTTTTGAAAATATGCTTCTCCCAACAGAGTTTATCTCCTGTGGCCAAACATTTAACCAAAACCTCCCATGTGGGTTTTCATCCCAGTTGTGATCAAGAACATGCCGCATCTCTCAATTACTATTTAAATGGCTATAATCCCTCTCGGATTCCCTCAGGCAGCACTGACCCTGTAGCCCTCCAGGTCCCTCATCTGGATCTGCAGCAGGGACAGGTCTCGGAGGATCTGCAGGTTGTCCTTGTCCCACTTCAGAGCGTTGCGGTAACACTTGATGGCCTCATCGTACTTCTTATCCGAGCGCTGCAATAAGCCGTATACATGCCAGCCTGGGACACAGGGCCAGTTAAGGAAGATACACAATACCCTTCTTATGATGCAATCAAAGTTAATTGCCAAAAACGATTACGTGAGGAGAGTCAGTGTGGAGAATCACAGTGTAATGGACCTCTTGTGATTGAACTCAGTGATTTGACTTCATCAAAAGCTGCTTTCGGACCAGAAAGATCGAGAGTATTAAAATGGGGACATTTCCCATGAACTAGGTACCTTCCAGGCCTTTTTTTTTATTTGCATTTTCACTGCTTATAGGAACTCTGAAGCCAAGTAATAGCTAAACAGCAGTTATGCAACAGCTGTGGTCTTCTATTTACTTACAGTCGTGTTTCATCCTCTACATTGCTTTGCTGTGTGGTGGATGCCTGGTAGAACTTCGAGGCGAACTGCTAGCAAAGCAAATTAAATACAAATACTGTTGTCCCAAGTCTGAAGCACTTTCGACACACAGCGCAATTTGCTTCATAAGCATTGCTGGCTAAGGGTAATTGTTATTCTGATGCCATTTGTCATTAAATTTGCTTCTTGCCCTTTCCATAGTCTAACGAGTGGGCTGCTGGGCCAAAACTGACCTCATGTCAGGTATACATTGATTTTTGCATTTTCAAGATTTTTTTTGGGCATGAACTAAATACCAGCTAGTACATTTTATCAACCTACCATTACCTTTAACCAATTGGAAAATTGGCTTTTTGTTATTATGTGTTTTAGACATTTTAGATATCTAAAAGACTTTTAAAGGGTTTGTAGACACCAAGTCAATTTATTACGTCCAAATTTAAAAGCTGTTGTTTACACGGATAATGCTTTACCAATGTTTACACTTTTTTAAAATAATGGCTGCTTCTGGTGCTGTATTCATGTGTCCCAATGATCAATGAACATTTAGATCTGGACCAATAACAGTCCAGCATCTCTGAATGCTGGGAAAATACCTACTCCTCTGTAGGAGCTTAAAAAACAAAATAACAAAAACAACAACAAAAAATAAACCCAACAAACAAAAAGACCCTTAACATAGAGGTGTAACAATTATGGTGGACTCCAGTTCTTGCAGTGCAAACAAGAAAGAAAAGGGGTGTATTACCTCCAACATGAACTAGAACTATGAAGAAGTTCTTGCTGCCCAAACATTGTCTCAACATGTGTTCAATGTAGGTTAAACACAAAGCAAATACTACTAGCGCTAGCCACTGTGCTACCAACTCCAAATTCTAGGTAATCAGTAGACAGTTTTATCCAACAACACAGAAACTGAAGCAGAGGCAGTCAAGTCTAAAAGACTAGCAAGAGTAAAATATCTCTCTACAAAGGAAAAGCAATAAATCCACAAACATTTATGGACAGGAGGCAACTGATCGACAGTGAATGTCTGTGGCGTGGTTCCATTCAGGCTTCATCTCTAATGTGGCTGAACAGGCTTATAATTTTTTTTAAACTGATTAATGACAAAACAATGACCTAAATAAACTATTCAATCATAATTCCAAGCTTATGCAACATGTAACACCATGATTTAAAATCCTGATTTGTTGCAAAGCCTCTGCTCTTTAAAAGATGCCACTTTCTATATCACATATGTGCCTCAAAGCAGAAACAGAAACATACCCTGGATAAGGAATAACTGGGGAAGCTGAAGAGATAGCAGTATGTCTGTTGAGATACTCTGTGTTGACTTTTGGCAGAGCTTAGGCTGAGATAGCACTTATCCACCAGCAATGTGCACAGATTTCACTCTCAGAAAGAGAGCAATTGAGAGAGGATGTGCTGACGGTGCTCCACCGAGACAAGAGCTCTTCTACACAATGTGAGGCACCTCAAGGTCCTTTTAACATCCCACAAACACACACATTTCAACCATTCTGTAAAAAGACACAGCTAAAAGTTCAAAGTGACAGCTGCTTCAAAGTACATCTTCTGAGGATGTAGTGCCATGTATAAGGATACAGACGTGGCTCTTGAGGTCATTGCGCAGGCCTCTTCTCACCAGCTCGTACGCCTCCTCCTTCTTCCCTAAACAGTTCAGGGTCAAGCCCTTCATTGCCAGGGTCTCTGCAATGAGAAAAGGATGCAGTACACGGTGAAGAATAAATGGAAAGAAAAAAATATATATTCTCCATACATTTACACTTTTGCTGCTTACCTCCATGCTCAGCAAACTTGGGGTTGGACAGGATCTGTTTGCAGAATTTGAGCCCATTTCTGTACTGTTTGTGTTCATAACATCGCTGTGAGGGGAAGGAGAGAGAAATCACATTAGGGCAAATTGACTATAAAGCAGGTCAACAAGTTAAACCTGTATGTTCTGCCCTTCTACACACTCTGCTTTTTGCATCTACTTAGTGCTGGGCAAGATAACAGTTCATCCAGCATAGCAATTGTGACTTCATCCATGATATGGATTTTTCAAATATCGCTATACCAGTGCACAGCCAAAATGTTTAAAAGTTTTTCCCCCAAGTCAATTCTGTTTAAAAATGAAAGGAAATCTACTTAATTATAAAGACAGGTCCCTATTTTTATTAAAAGAATCTGTGAGTAATCAGTACTGACCAAAAATAATTGTGATTAAGATCCACAGATCTAATCATATGCAGCGTTTTTCCTAGATAGAAATTTTTGGCACACCCCCAAACCCATTTTAGCCAGCACCGAAGAAAAATCACGAACGCCATTTGAGAAAAAATAAAAATGCAAATTTGTTTAATCACACACACAGCAGATGAACAAGCAGCACATAAACGTAAGTACAACGTCTAACTTCCTGCAGTCAGCTCTCCTCTTATCCACAGCTACTATATTTTACACAGATGCTGGATGAGCCAGCTAAGATGCAGTGTTTTGACTTTTATACTACCCATGGTCCGAACGCTCCTCAGGAAACGCTCTCAGTTACAGCCCAGATTCTCCTGGTGCTTTTATCAGTAGTATATTACAGGGTTGCCAAAACTCCCTCGTGTGTGACACATGCCTTTGCATTGTTTAAGCATCAGTGCCAGGTCCATATTGTGCACTCCAAGTATCAGAGGAACCGAGATTAACTTTTATTTCCAATAGCAATCTCCCCACAACAGGGAAACCAGTATATGTTTAGCGTCCACAGCAAATCTTCCATCTCTTTGCTTCTCTCCTGCTTTCTGTGCTCAAAATGACTGTATTTTATGTGAGCCAAATTCACAGCTGTTCTCATTTAGGTGCCTTCCTGGTTTTGTTGTCAGACAACTGTACAGGCATGAAACGGTGACACAAGCAATGCCCATTAAGACTAATGTAAAGCAGTATTTACTTTAAAGCCATTTTTAGCTCCTTCTCTTCACTGATAAAGTCCTGATTTTATAAGAGAAGTTGTCTGATTACATCCTCATTCACATACGTTAAAGTCTTGGCTGTTCTGTGATTCGCGGCCATATTCACATGTTAAATGACCAATCAGAGAGAACGCTTGAAGTCACATGAGGCTAAAGCTTCTTTTCAGTAGATATACCGACACTGTTTGTAGTTGACAGCTCTTTAGAGTGCTATGCTGGTCATGTACATAACTAATATTGCCTTGTTTTCAAACTGCCAACTTTCTGAGACGTGGAAACAGGAACCAAAACAGAGTTGCTGCAGCAATATACAGTCTAAAAACTAGTGTTTTGTAACATTAAAGCATGCAAACGTATTCTAGTAGCAGCAGCACTGCCCAGCACTACATGTACTGCACATTTAAAGACCTTAAACAACAAATCATTGGTTGGTCAACAATTAAAAGTTGTAGTCATAAATTATGAGAGGCTCCCTGTATTGCTGCATTGAATATTAACAGATATAGTACTGTGCATCTACAATTTTCTTCCAAAAATACTAAAAACTATCCACATTGGCGCTATAGTTCCATTATGCGTGCAGCTGTTCAGTCAACAGTAAATCACCTCTGTTTTTAAGCTGATCACTGGTGGTCAGACGAGCCACTGTGTTTGTGTTTGTGAGAGAGAGACAGGAAGAGTTAAGCTGGCAGATGGCATTGCGTTGTCCCACTAGCAGCTCCACAAACAGTGGGGTGAGGGGGCATGACGTCAACATCACATATGGGTGCCAAGGTTGGGTACAAAATTAAGTAATTCACTGTTGAACTATGCGGACAGTTACACCACCAGCTGAGATATGGAGCTGGAGGACAGAAAGCAAGAGGCTCATCTCCTGCCTGCTGTTGGATTGTAAGGCTTCATCTTTATACTGTACTCTAGACTAACTATTAAAAAGGCATTCTGACAAAAAATGTGCATGCTGGTACACAAACAGCTGTTCAGGTGTATAAGAGCCCTGTCAGGGTTATCCTACATAGAGGAAATTTTGGTTTCCCCCAAAGAGGTTTTGACCAGAGCCACAGGAAAGAGAAAACAAACAAAAGAAAACAAAACAAATAAACAAAAATCCTGTTTTGTTTTTTTAAACCAGCTTTTTAATTGGTTTGATTTACTCAAGCATAATCGACACTTTTCAGGGTTTCCACCAATGTATTAGAAGCCAGATGCCCTCCTAGGCCTGCACAGAGGACTTTCAGTTGAAGCCTGAGTAAGAGCACTGAAGGCTGAAACACATCTGTGTGAATCCTGGCTTACTTTTATTGCAATAAAAGGGCCAGTGCACATTGTTTCATCTGTACACTTAGGTCCATCATGTAAAAGAGCCAGATTTTGTTTGCAGCAGAGTTTTGAATGACAGCTTTCCTGCCATAACACATTAACGTATACAAGACAAAAGACTGAAGCCAAGTTTTATTTCATAACATCAGTCAGTATTTTGATGCCAAAATGTTGTGTTTTTAGTGCAAATGCATCTCAGACACAAATACTGGTTATCGGTCTCCTTGATTACTAATAACTGGCATCGTTGGTTTGATTGTGGAAACCTCAAACAAACCTCGAACTTTCCCACAAGTGAAACCAGATTGGAAATTATGATTTATCTTCTCTGGGAATCCAAAAGAGGAAAAAGGCATGCAAAACAAGCCAGAGTGAAGTGCACAATGTTTGGTATGCATTTAGAGAAATAATGTCAAGAACGCATTAGGCTTCCCCTAACCAATGCCAGATTCAAGTGGCTGTTAAACACCAAGCAGTACATTGCAGGGGAAAAAAAAAATTGCAGTCAGTTTTTTTTTTTTTTTTTTTAAGTACTTTTAAATGATGTTGCTGGCTTTCTGAGTCCTGTTCATTTTCTATATAAAAACAAAGTTTTAAATGAGACATGTTAAAATGATTATAACATGCTTGATACAGACAATAAGTCCTGTCAGATATTGCCATGTGTTCTTCATGTAAATTTAGCAACATTAACACCATCAGCTGTGCTTATCGAGCATGTTCTCTACTAAAATAACTCTTACCACCCCCAAACTTACAGAGGAAGTCTGTCAGAGGCCGCAGGGCTCACTGAATGAGCTTTAAATGCCAACGTCAGATTTTGCTAAAACTTTTCAAAGCACAGATTTTACATTAAAATCATGGTGGAAGGAAAGCAGTGACAAGGAAGACCCATGCAACTCATAGGAGTTCATATCAGTGGTTACTTCTCACTTAGTGCTGGGGTGTGAACTCACTTTATCATCACAGGCGGAGTGCTCAGAAAAACAGCAATCATTCGTAATCGCACTAAACCACAGTCTTTCCTTTAAACACAAAATACTACGTATAATAAACCCAAAGAAGCCTAGACAAAGCACTTTAGCAGTTTGTTGAACTCTGTGGACCTTTCACCATCACTGCTGAGAGAGCTGTCATTCACGTACAATGATTATTAATTTAGCCTGCTGCAATTAGTGAAAATCAGTGGATGGATATTAGCTGAACAGCTAATAGTATTTAGTCATAACATTTGCCAGGCTCTACTTTATTTTTTTTTTCGGGCTGAAGCTCTACTAAATCGTTCATTCTGTTTTTATATATGTAAAATGTCTCCCCTGTCTCTCCTCCACTCTTCACCACGCATAGCAGTGTCTTTCACAAATATCCAGTGGGGAAAAGGGTTAGAGAGATGGGCTAAACAAGTGTCTGCTCTAATTTAAAATCAAAATCGACAGACAGAAACACCCTCCTTCCGTTTTCTCTCGTTTGACAATGATGGATAAAGCTGCTCCCCACACATACGTTAATTCATATAGGGCAGTGATCCAAGGCAGATTTTATTATGAATCACATATTAACAATAATATTAATTTAATGCATTAGTGAGGTAATGAACTAAATTTCACCTTGATTGGTGACCTATTGCTGATCACTGAGATCATCATCTATCAGCACAATCCTACTCCCAGGCAAGTTTTTGGTGTTTGGGCCACACATATGCAATTTGGAGGCTGGATAGAGCTACTTTAACACATGCTTGTAATCTGCTCCTGCCCCAGTGGCAATGGTATCAGTTATCGGAGATCTCAAAGGGGCTCTTGGAACACTGGACTATGGAGGAGAGCATCTTACTCTTGTTTAACAACCCTAGAAACACTTTTAATCCAAGTCTCGTGGCTGAATGCATCCCAAGACGCCACACACAGCTGTTTATACACCTGAAAAGTGCACATAACAGTCATTACAGTGTTGATAGTGCAAAGAATACATGCACTTGCCAGGGCTGCATTACATCTTCCTGTGATACACTTGTTAGATGCAATGCATTGCCTTGCAAATTCAAAAGCATTAATAGGACTGCAATGAACCACTGATGAAAATCACTGTTACATTAAGATTACTGGTGCAAAGTCCAACGTTCAGTGAGGAAGGAAAGGAACAGTGTTTTCCTGCATCCTGAAACCACAAAATGGAAACTCATCCACCTCAACTGTCATTCAAAAGCTGGAGGACTGCCAGCTTCCACTAATACATTTGGAAATCCACTCTGGAAAAGCAGCAATAAGGAGGGGTGTGGTCCGCTCCTGACTACAGCCAGAAAGGAACAAACTTTGCATCACATCCCTGCAGCAGAAAGAATAATAACAGTTAATTTTGTTACGGCTTTTCTAGATCTCCACCAAATTATTTCTAAAGTTATTGTTACCTGTGAAGAAGATGTAAAGTTTGTCTCGCTTTATTATAGAGTTTTTGCTTAAAACAATGTTCATAGTATGACAAATGTCTACTGCAACTGTACAAAATTAAAGACTGTTCAAATTGCAATGCAATTCTGCTAAAAGCAGGAATGGGTGCGTCAAGTATAACAACTTGGTTTCTACTTCAGTGATGACGTAATCACCCTGTTTATGGGTCCAAGCATCAAATGTGCTGGATGAGATTATTATTTTTTTTTTTTTTAAATAAATAGACCCGAGCCCCCCCAAAAACTAATCAGTTGTCATTCTTGGCCTCTCCTGCTTTTTTATTAGCGCTATTCATGCTAATAAATGTCTAAAGATTAAATTTTTAAAAACTCACAGTTTCCTGGAAAACAAACATTTGAACACTTCAGAACAGAATCATTCTCAGGCTGACTAAGATTTCAGAGTGGACAGCTTAAGCTTAGGATCAGGACTTTTTCATAGCGAGTAATCCAAACCACACAACAACATTAATGACTAACTATCGTGGAAGGGTTCATCTTAGACGTTCTCTTGGCTGAAGTTTGGTCTGTCCAAATATCAGTGATATTTAGTCTTCATTTATATCCAAATGTTATAGCAGAGCTGTATGTTGTATTTTTCTACAAATAATTAAGTCAGAACACAGTATATCATCTTTAGATGTCAACTAGCTAGCTATCTTACTGCTTACCTCATACCTCTTTTTCATCGATGTCAGAACATTAAAACTTTATTGCAACACCTGGGGGAGAAGCCACACTGATCATTTTATCAAAGCTGAAAGAATCTGGATTCTTTTCAACTCTCAGTGGTGCCTCAGTCTTTGTTTTCTTTTGGGTAATGAAGGAGCCTTTGGACTGGGAAATGGCTCATGATATTGGACTTAACAAGCGGCCACTCAGTATGTTGGTGGAGATTTTTCTGTATTTTTCTGTTAAACATTTGATGCATTACAAAACATCTAAATTCCAACTATTACACTCCGAGTTACCTAATTTAATTTCTGCACAACTTCTACAAAATGTTTGACATGGTAAGTACTGTAATTTTTATTTTTGTACAGGTCAATTTTACAATAAGTGATTGTCAGCAATTCCAGGACAAGCTATACACGCACTGAGGAATGCAACAAATACAGGAACTAACTTTTCAAGTTCAGGTCACACAGGTTTGTTTTTTCTGCCAGAGGTACAGGGACTGCCAATACTCAGATAAACACCCACTATGTTGCAGCTGAGCCCCTGCCTTTCAAAACAATGTTTATCTGATCCAGCTTGTGACGCTGAAGCGGTCACTGCTCACAAGTCTCCACAGTTCCTGGAAAGTGTGTTACTAGATGCTCATGCAGAGGTGCTGTAACAATACACACTGACAACCACTAGGCATGGTGGCAGAGGGAGAGAGGACTTGCTTGGCATGCAGCTCATAGAAAGTTAATGCCACATCCCGAAAGATACTGTGATAAACCTTAACTCACACTTTTTTAATCACACATTTGGCCTACATGAAACTAAGTGCTGACAGAAACAACCCAGCGACGGAAGGACCCAAACGCGGGAGAAAAGGAGGTATGGATAGGCAGCTCAGCAGGCCTGGAGCGGCAACATGTTTGCTGACACGGTCACACCGGTCCTCCCCGAGCTTCCAGTGGTTTTCATACATCATACACATCTACTTCGACCCCCCAACACTGATTACAACCGACATTTAAAGTCTTATAAACCAAATGTCTAGCTAGATAGCGTTCGCCGATTAAGCAAGTAGGTTAGCATGGCCCACGTCGGACAAAGCAAGCACTCCAGATGGGACACCTGCTTGGCGTTTAGCTAAGAACTAAATATGCCATATTTCTAAAAGTATCGTGAGAAGCTGAGTGTGTGCAAGCTCACGCAGAAGCACACATGGCTAACGAGTTAGTTAGCGTTAGCTCCTTAAGTAACGTCTAGTAGCCAGCAAGCAGGACAGCATGGCACACGTCTGACAAAGCAAACACAATCCAGTCAAGAAGGCACCACCTTTGCGTTTAGCTAATAACTAAAATGCCGCACCATTCATAAAACTGAGGGGAGAAGCTAAGTAAGTGCAAGCTGACTCAACAGCACACACGGCTAACGGGTTAGCTATCGCTGAACCGAGTTTTAACTTGCCATTTGTTGTGTTTGACCAGCGCTGCGGCCTGTCGCAAATAAACCAGGAATTCAGACTATTTAACCCACCATCTAGGTCTTTAAAGTGTCATTTAATTGTATTGGAAACATTTACCAGAATAGCAACAAAGTCACAAACAACCATTTTGGTTTTGCACCACAGTGACAGCGCACATCGGGGGTCGGGCAAGCCGAGCCAACCCCATTCAATGATGCCATTTTGCTAACAAGCTAAACGCTAGCAGCCGGAGAGCTCCAGTGACAGCCGGAGTGACGCCGACGGAGCTTCAAACTCGGCGGCTGTCGCTGTGCCGCTCTTTAACGAACAACTCACCAGAATCCTCTTGAAGAGAGCGTTCTCCTTCGGCGGTAAAGTAACTGTCGGCATGGTTGCAGGTGAGACCAGTTTCCCCTCTCGACCTCAGCACATGTAGCTAAAGTTAGCCCAGGTAGTCAAGACGAGTTGAGTGATGTTTTAGCCCTGGCTCGCCTACTTCGGCACTCCGCTCGATTGCTCCGTTTTCTCTTTTCACCCACTTCCTCCCCACAGTGACGGAAGCTCCGATGCTTTTCAAAATGGCGGTGGATCAGTCGTTAGTACAACAGCCCCTGGAATATTTTGGAGAAATAAAGTTAAAAGTCCCGTTCAAGTATGTTTTATTGCACAAAACATATAAGATTATTTGTGTTTTGTTTTCAGAAACAAAACACACACCCGCCAGGGTTATTATAGTTTTATATTGTTTGTGTCATCTTTTGATTTTTATTTCATTTTGAGTTTTTATTTTGTTTTCAGCTCGTTCCCACAGTGGGTTTGCTCATTTCACTTCAGTTTTGATTGTCTGTAAATGTTCAGTTTAGGTCCTATTAGTTTTTTTAAAATCATAATTTGAGTGCTATTTGCTGTGCATGGGCAAGATTTAAGAAGTTCAGAACAGATATTATAATAAGAATAGAATAGAATAGAGTTTATTACCATTTGCACAGGTACATCACAGTACAGGTACATTTGAATTCTTGTGCGTCTCCCTGAGTCAAACAGACCTAAATTCACTACACTACACACTACACACATATTATAAGTACAAGAAAAACAAAAAAATACACATTATAAATACAAGAAAAACACGTTATAAACGCAAATCACCTATTGCACATTATTTATGTACAGTGTAAGAGTATAGGAGTATTTCACATTACCCATGTATGAAGTCGGAATATTGCACATTGTCCATATATGGTGTGGGAGTGTGGCTCACTGTCACAGGTTATCTATAGTGTGAAGTGAGTTATGGTATGAGGTAGTTAACACAACGCTCCATGTCATGTAGACATCCCAGTGTCAATAAACCAAACTAAAATGTTTTTCACACCTAGTTTTTAGTGTAGTTTTAGTTAACCAGAATAACCTTGAACCACACACACACACAAACTTTGTTTATGTCAGCTTGTGCAATAAAAATAATATATTTATGAATTATATATAGTATTATGTATGGAATCAGAGCTGATAAACCACATTCATTACAAAGGCTTGTAGCCTTATTAGATGTCAACACTTAACTGCTCATTTCTTCTTTGGCTGACACATCTGCTTTTTTTTTTTGTTTGTTTTGTTTTGTTGTTTTTTTAACCCTGAGGCACAGTTTGTGTTTTCAAGACCACAACATTCAGCACTTACTACTGCTGCCTACGTATTTTTTTTTTTATTTATTATTGTTATTTTTTTGTGTTATTTTTTTCAAATTCTGTTGTTTTGTTTTTTTTGTTCTTTTGTTTTGTTTTGGGTTGTTTTTTTT
>VUQI01032056.1:13525-32254 GCA_015106735.1 Paratilapia polleni | reverse complement strand
GAAAACACTGGGTCACAAATCGTCAAGTTTGAAACTGAGAAACCATAAGATGAAACGAGGTCCAGTGTGTGTCCACGTTCTTGTGTAGGTCCAGACACCCACTGCATGAAGTTAAAAGAGTCAATTAGGCTTAAAAAGTCCTTAACCATCACACATGTACATTAATATCTCCAACAATAAGGACTCGGTCATATTTTGGCATGATTTCAGCCAAAAATTCAGAAAAGTCATTTAAAAAGTCCTTATTGTATTTAGGTGGTCGATAGATCACAGCACACAACACTGGGTGAGATGGACCCAGCTCAAATAAGCTCAGTTCAAAGCTGGAGGAAGAGGATGATGGAGAGAGATGTTTACATTTATATTTACTCCGAAAAACTGTCGTTATTTACATACAATACTAACAAAATATAACCATGAAAAGAAACCACGTGGCAAAACTAAAACAGAGGACTCAAATAACAAAACCAGAAAATAAACAATACAGAAGCTATACAAAACATAAGATAAACAAGACTTCTAAACTTCATAATACAAGGAACTAAATTAGCAACTCAAAACAAGGCAAACAAGATACAGAGAACCAGGACCAACAGATAACATAAGATTCAAAAGAAACAAGGGACAGAACAAAACACAAACATCAAGACCTGACAATAGGAAACACTGGGAAGGCCAGACTGAAAACATAAAGTGTAAACTGAAAGTCCCTGTTAGTAAATGATTTATTATCAAGTTATTGATTTATTCTGCCTTACAGAAACTTGGTTACAGCAGGACGAATAAGTTTAAATGAATCAACACCCACGATCCACGCTGGTTATTGTCGCTCTTCTGAAAAAGAAAGCTTCAAATCAGAGATGCCCGACTTCTTGGTATACTTCACAAACGAGTGCCGTAAAGCAGATAACTCATAAGCTGGAGAGGAAATGGCGTTGCTCTTATTTAGAAGGTGCTTGTTTGGCCTGGAAAAAAGCACTCTGTAAAGCTAGGACATGGTAAATGGTAAATGGACTGGTACTTATATAGCGCTGTGTATATATATATATATACATATATATATATATGTGTGTGTGTGTGTACGCTGTACAACTGTATACTGTACAACAGACTAATGGGACAGGAGTGCAGAACCTGCCTTATAATCTTCCGGTTTTTAAAATCTCTTCAGCAATTAAAGTAATCCAGTGACAGTTGTCAGCATTTCCACTGATACACAGCAAAAAATAACTGTTGATCGTTAATTCGGCAAACTTCATTTTCCAAATTGTAATCAAATACAGTGTAAAACAGCGCTTTTGTTGCTGTCACGGTGTAACTTGGTTTAACGCAAGAAACTGAACCTGCCCATCACAGAGGCTGTGGCGTCACTGCTTTGAAAGTGACCAATCACATTAGGGCCCCTCTTCCTTTGGGCTCCCCCCTCCAAACTGCCAAAAGTCAGACTGTTTGGCGCGAGGAGAATTCAGCTCCGAGAACAGAGCTGTCCGCGAGAGCGTGAGTCTGTTGCAGCGCTCGCATTTACGCGCGAGGAATTTAATTGCGCGAGTGACAATGAATACCTGCGCCCGTGAAATAAAATCATTTGCTCGTGATTATGTTTTATCTCGATAGAAATATAATTCCATAAAGATCAAAGAGGGTATTATAGTACTATGGGCGGGGCCCTGGGTTATTTATTATTTAGTGGCTTGCCTACTAACCTGCATTACTAAAGAAATAATAAGAGTTCCTACTATGCAAAACTTGAGAAATGATAAAATGCCAGTAGTGAGATCTACTAAGAAATATTGTTTTTATGCGTCATTGAAACTCCTTTTTCGTGGGGCAGGCTTATTAGCTACAAACACCTTAAATGAAATATAAATAACACTCACACAACGCTTGTAAACCAAAATAGCAGACTTTAGTTAAGAGAAATTAATATTTCAAATACTCTTCAAAATTAAAGTTTGAGACAAAACAAATTAGATGGACACAATAAATCTTAATTGCAAATTCCTCTGTTATGCACCTTTAAATCACCTAGCTCACTTGTGGGAATAGTATCTCTAAATCCCAGAAACAAAATTACTCACACACACTCTCACTCACACACTTCTTCTGCAACCAACAATCAAAGTCCTTTAATATAAAATGAAATAAAACGTTGCAGGCCTGTGTCGATGCGGTCTGAAACTTTGTGACCCCTTCACTTGCAAAGCAAGCAGGAATAACAAATAAGAGTAAGCATGTGCAATAGTTTTTACTCAGCCTCTTGAGCAGTCAGTTGGGCAAAGCTGGGTAATGTACTAGTGAGGGACACAATGAGGGGGGACTGCAGCAGCTGGCGGCAACCAAAACCCCACGACAGATAGCCGGTATCAGGGTTCCTCTATGCTCCACCAAAAGTCAAAGGACAGCCTCCTCGTCCTACTCTTTAGCGAGCATACACAAATATGTCTCAGTCCGCTTACTTTAGAAAGGCTGATAAACTCATTCCGGGTTTACCTCAGCTTTAAATTAATTACATCAGCACACATCAACAAACGTAGTAACTCATACAGCTACAAGATTGTGCATGTGCTAACATTGCTAACTGGCTAAGACGCTATACACGATTAACAACTATATTTTAATTAGTGATGTTACGCTCGACACAGCATCGATCTTTTGAAGATGCATTATGTGTTAATTACGTTGTGGTCGTGTCCCGGTGTTTTACATGCGGTGCTAGAAACAAATAAAATGCTGGGACTTTTTTCCCCTCCTCGGTCCCCGCTCTTTGTTGTACTCAGTTTATTTTGGAGACAAACATATTTGTCCCTCTAGTTTTTCCACTTCTTTGTACATTCCCTCACGTCCATTCCAATAGTTTCGGCAATCTCCCTTCAGGAATTTGCTGACATTTGTGAGTCCTTGTACTGATGCTGTGGTTATTATTCCTTATATTGAGGCAATGATTGTTATTCTCTCACTGATAAATTTAAAAACTGCGGGGAAAAAATAAATAACACTGGAAAGGGTGTTTTAGATAAACTCTGTTTTTTTTTTATATTTTTTAAACACTACAAGCAGCTCACTATAACATACATCAAGCTCTGAATGTACTTTAAGTTAAGAGTTTGGAAAAAAAAGTGTGCATTAAATGAAAAAATGGGGGCACTCAATGGATCATTTTAATCAAACAGAGAATCATCTACCTATCCTTCATATTATTGGCCAACAAAGTCCCATGACTGATCTCAGCAGGCTTGGCTTGCTGCCCATAAAAGCACCCGGTAAAGCACCTAAGCACCTAAATTGTTTCTATTTGATGGGGGAGGGGCGTGTTTAACCTTAGCCTTCACCTGTGGGCATCGTCTCAAAGATGAACACAGCAGGGTACGTTGGTACTCAGTGATACAGGCGGTTCTCAGTCCCAGCGATTAATCTTTTCTTATGGTTGGAGGAGATTATTAGCACATGAGCAGAAAGTGTAGAAGCTGTCATTTGGAGGGGAGGGCTAAGCTTAATTTAACAGGCAGTTGTGAGAGGATGAGGGAGCTTTGTTTGTTTTATGTTTTAATTTTTGTTCTTTTTTTTTCAGACTGGTTATAGGTTATTGTAAGAATGATAATCAATATCCAAAAGATGCTAAAATCAGATTTTCCTTCTTCTAGCTGTACTGACTGAACTTTGCTTGCACCCCTGAATGAGTGACAGGTGTATCAGACGACAGTACTTCACAAAAGCAATTAAATGGAACTCCCAAACAGTTTTGTTTATTGCTAAAGAATTTATTAAATTACGTTTCTGTTTATACCTGATGAAGGTTGGGTGGACTGAAACGTGCCTTATAGCTTTCTTCAGCAGCAACCGTGCAGGGGTTTCATTCAGTTGCTTTTACCAAAATCTAAAGACCCAAAAGGGTTTGTCAGCAAACTTCATTAATACCAATGCTTTACATGTCAGATAACTAGTTTATAAAAGACAGATGACTAAAAAAGAAAATGAAATCAGAAGATTACTGTAGAAAGTGAAGCTCACAATGAGCTGGAAGTAATAAATTCATGCCTGCAATGAGTTGTAACACTGATTCAAAATGTGTCCAACTGATGAATTGATAATTTAATACCACCGTGTGTTTAAATATTGCTTCTCAGGCCATGTGCAAAACTACCTTTTGTTTCATTTAATAGAAGTCACAGCATTAAGCAGGAACACTTTAAGTAAAAAGCCACAGTGTGCAGAGGAACTGCATTATTCCATGATCAAAGTTAACATGTTCTTGGTGGGAAAGTAACTTCAGTATGTTTGGAAAAAAAATGTCTTCATTCTTTCAAGTTGTTTTTTTCCCCCATTTGAGAACCTCCTGATGTGCTTCAGCTAAAAATCAGCTTAAGCTGTGTCTTTTTTTCATACTTACTTCTATTCTAAAATGCAGTGTTTCCTCTTTTTCCGAGTCTCCAGACTATGCTGCCTTCAGGTTACCATCTGAATCGAAAAAGTGAGAGCACTGCAGACAGACTCCTTCAGATACCCATCTGACTTTTGTTCACATCAGCACAGTGTACTGCCAGGGGGTAGCAGAAGCACATTTATGCTTTACTGCAGACAGCTGCAGGTTCCACTTTCTTGTGGGGGCATTTTGCCACCATGCTTTGGTTCCACTTGTTCCTTGAGAGTGAAGGATCACTGTAGTTTTTCCAAGTAATTGTCTTTATCCTGATGCTCTCCTCCAGGAGTACAATGGCCCATATCTGGTGATGGTTTGCTGACTGTGATAACGTATCATATGCTTTGGCCTTCATGGTCAGAGGGTCTCTAGCTGAGTTCCAGAGACCTGTAGAGTCACTACCAAGGATCACTGAAGCTGTTGTTCTAAGACAGAATGTATTCGTTTTCCCTTTAAGTTGTCCACTGTCTGTATTGTGTAATGCAGTGAATGATTAGTATTATAAGGGCAACCAGACAAGCTGCTACTCCTGCACCCAGTGCCAGGGCAATGAAGAGGCTGATTCTTCCTCGTCTTTCAGGTTTTGGATTTGGCATTGGTGTCACAGGCTTGGGTTTGGCAGTAGCTGCTGTAAACAACAAAAGTTTGTCATATATCTGAGGAGAAAACGTTTTTACTAAAAAAAAAAAAAAAAAAAAAAAAAAAAAAAAAAAAAAAAAAAAAAAAAAAAAAAAAAAAAAAAAAAAAAAAAAAAAAAAAAAAAAAAAAAAAAAAAAAAAAAAGAATTAAAAAAAAGAAAAGAAAGAAAACAACCATGAAACAGCAAAAGCAAAACACACACATACACACCGTCGCAAAAACAACCGGCTGGAGAAAGATATGAGCAGATCAAAGCCGCTCTTAGATTGAGGGAGTGTGAAAGCAATCTGCCAAGTTAGGCTTTACCTTTAATGATAGTTTTGGTTTGGAACTAGGGTTGCTGTGTGACTGTGGGAGTCAATCTGGTTGTGGTAAACACACCCCTAAATTTAAGTGTATGTGTGTAAAAAACAAAAATGACAAAAATCAAACATATAGAGCTGTGGGTATAGCTTAATATACCGCATGGTATCAGGCAGAGAATCAAACTTACAATGTGAGGTGAATCGCGGCCCATGGAAATGATTGTCCTGTTTACGGTCCTCAGCAGCTTCTCCATGATGATTTGCACATGCCACTGGGTGGGACCCTGTAAATAATACGGGCACAGATATCAGCACATGGACATAGAAAAGGAAAAAGCTAACGACCAAAAAAAAAACATGATAATCATTTCAAATTACAAATTTGAAGCACAATGACTATTAACACATTTGACATAGCAGATAATATTTACAAATGTCATGTTACATAAAACTATATCACAAACAAGGAAGACAGAAAAAGAAAATTAATTTTTAATAGAGGCAGAAAAATTCAAAACTGTTTGCTACTGAGGCCATTTTGGATTTTTAAATTGTGGTGTCTCCATTTGTTTTACAATACATTTTGAAAAGTGAAAGACTGCAGAAAATCAGTCTAAACTCATGAGGCCAGACAGAAGCCCCAATTTTGATTTCTGGTGATTTGGGTGAACATCTATATAAATGAGGAAAAAGAAATTGCAGTACTGTGCAAAAGCCTTGAGTCCCCCCTCATTTCTTTATATTTTGCTAGGAAAAATACAGTATATAAGGCAAAAACAGAGTTTGTACAATTCTAATTTTATGACCACCTTTATTCTTCGACACAGCCTGAACTCTCTTAGACAAGCTTTCTTGTAATTTCTGTAAGTAGTCTTCAGGAATAGTTCTCCATGCTTCTTGAAGGACATTCCAAAGCTCTTCTTTGGATGTTGGCTGCCTTTTGTTCCATTCTCTGTCAAGATGATCCCACACTGCTTCAATAATGTGAAGGTCCGGGCTCTGGGGAGGTCAATCCATGACTGACAGTGTTCCACTGTGTGGTTTTCTATCCAGGTATGCTTTCACTGTATTGGCAGTGTATTTGGGATCATTGTCATGCAGAAAAATGAAGCCGATGCTTTACAGATGTATTGAAAGTTGGATCAAAACCTGACTGTACTTTTCTGCGTTCAGAATTTCATCAATTTTGACAAGATCTCCAACACCATTGGCTGAAATGCAGCTCCAAACCATGAGAGAGCCTCCACTATGTTTTATAGATGGCTGTAGACTCTCAACATTGTACCTCTCTCCTCTGTACATGCTGACAACAATTGGCACCAAATATTTCACCAGTTCTCACATGAGTTTCAGTCCAGTTCTCACGTAATTTGTCATACCTCAGCCTTTTCTCCCTGTTTCCCTTCTTTAAGAATGGTTCCTTGACAGCCACCCTTCCACTAAGACTATTTCTGATGAGGCTTCAGTGAACAATAGATAACAACAGATAGATCACCTGAAGGGCCAGATGCATCTCTCAGGTCCTGTGTCAGGTCTCTGGTGGATTTCTTCCTATTTTTTAAGGACATGACTTTCAGATACTGTTCATATGCTGTAGATAGCTTTTTAAGCCTACCATTTCCTCTTTTGTCCTCCACTTGTCCAGTTTCCTCAAATTTTTTAAGGACACACTGCACACCATGCTGAGACATGCCAAGTTTTCCAGTAATAGCTCTTTGGGAATCACCTCGTTGGTGCAAAAATACTATTTTATGCCTGTTAAACTGTGTTACCTTTGGCATTTTTCATAGATTCAACTAAAGAAATGGGAACAAATTATGTGCTTTTGCGACAGGATGCTAATAACAAAGTGCCTAAAGATCCAATTTAAAACTGGTTAAAACAACACTAGTTCATACCTTGAGTTAGGTACTTTTTATATGCTTGAATGATTCATAGGTCAGTGTTTAGTGGCTTAACACTGGAGAACTATTGCTCAAGAACATTTTAAATGTGATGCCAAAAGCCTCAGTTTTAATCAGTTGATAAAATGTTCATACTGCTCTTCATGTTTTCTAAACTCTGCACATGACTGAAACAGCTAAAATGATTTACACTGCAAAGCTGAGCTTTTGGGGGGGAAAACACCCCTGGACCACCTGCACTGTTGTCATAAATAGGGGTAAATTTTCCTATTAGTCTGAATGAGCATAGGATGGTTTATTACTGTCTGTACCTGTCTGTGGGAGAATTCTTGTAAGGAGACTGAGCTTTGCAACACCAGCCGAAACTTTCAATAATTTACATGACTCTTTCTGTTGCTTACGCACATGTCTGCAAATATGCACACACAAACATTCACAGTCGCAGAGGAGCAAATGGGAGAATAAACTGGATCAGACTGTTTTGTAGAGAAAAATCTAGGCCTGTGTCAACCAAAACAAATGCAGGGCAGAAATGGCAAGAAAAAGTTAGGATTTTTTTTAAGTGATCTAGCTATTTAAAAGGGGGCTATCCAGTTAGATTTTTATTGCTAACAAGATATAAATTGTTTGATGACTTGGAAATTTAAGTAGACAGACATATCCACAGAGGTTTTCCTCCTATCACTCTCCTTATTTGTGTGAGCATGTAAGTCTAGGAAAGCCTTGGTTTTGCTGATGTGCAGGACAGATATGACAGAGAGAGCAAGACAGTGAGAGGATTCAGCAATTTGTGAAACAGAGAGAGAGGGGTGTAAAAGCCAGAGCAAGTGGGAGAGGTGGATAATCCCTAGCAGAGTGGAGTGTGGGAGGCTGGACGGTGGTGATCAATGACGAGAGTCTGAGAGGGCCTGAGGGAGGACATCAGGAGTCTGGGCATGGAAGAGGATCAAACACACTCGTAAAACAGTGTGTGTTTATGAGTGTGTCTGTTATCATTTGAGCTTGTGAGATGAGAAGCTGATACCTGTGTATGTAAGAAGGTGACTCCAGTGAAAAATTCTAGAAACAGTTATGTGCTAAAACAATGAGCAGAAAAACTGACAGAAAGTTGACAAAAATTTTGCTTATTTGAATAAATTGTGCTTGCTCCTTAGTAATAAAAATGTGTTGCATTTCTCTCTTTTATGAAAGAAACGCTACACATTTCTGTAAACTGTGAACGGATTATTCATCAAATTCAGATCCCCAAAACTGATTATTTTGGGGATCTGAATTTGATGTCGCCATCACGTTTGAATGGTAATGTTTTGGCTGTTTGGCTATAAAATAAAAAATGTAAAACAGCAATGAACTAGAATTACTAGAATTACTATTCCTGAGTTCTAGCATTTAATAATGGCCACAAAGTGTTTTAGCAGAAAATTATAATCACCACAGTCAGTGATCTTTGACCAGCAAATTCTAATCAGGTCATTCTTGAAAGTAAATAATGGAGCCAAATTTGAAGGAACTGCCTCATGGTGTTCCTGAGATGTGAAGAAACAAATGTTGTGGACATTTTTAATTTGGACAAACTATGCAAAGTCAACACTCATACCAGGCTTGAAGAGTGTTTCTCCCAGTCTCTTCTTTACTTTTTTAAGTTTTCATTTATCTGCATTAATATGCCGATACCGATAGATCAGTAAACAGATAATATCAGCCGATAATATCGGCTCGTTGATAAATCGGTTGGGCTCTAGTAAAAAGGAAATCTTCGTGTCAAACTTTACAAAAACAAAATATACAACACAAAGCTATTTATGTTTTACATGCCTTTAATTCAAAAAATAAACTTTCAGCAGCTTATCATTAAATCAATTTATTTTATTGGGAAGCAGATTAAAAAAAATACTGATAATCTGAAATAGGCTGAATATTGGATCTGATAAGCAGCCAGGTTTATAATAAATAGGCCCCCTATTCTAAAGCACCACAGGGTTAAGCACAACTCATTACAGTCTTCTTGGATAAAATTCAGTGTTGAATGGCCTCTAGCAACCCTAAGCAATGAATTACTGAGCACAGCCACCTCTACATGTTAGTAAATTAATACTGTCGTAAAATGTGCTCTTTTCAGACCATGCAGGGCAATAAAACAAATTGAGAACAGCATACTAATAAATAGTTATTAAGTACAATAACCACAGTCAAAAGTGTTTTTCTTTATGGAGGTACTCCTGGATCCCCTTATTATGCTGCTGTTTATCCCAGAGGGAAATAAAAATATGTAAAGCTCCAGAGTTGAATTACTCACCACATCTTTTCTGTAAAGCACCTCCAGGATGTCACTAAGCAGCTGGCAGCAAGCCTTCAGCTCCTCCCGCTTCTCCAGGTGGAACTTCAGCTGCTCCGTCATCAGTGGCAGCAGGATCTCGCGGCAGTCTGCAGGGAAACCAATAAATACACACATCCATGATGACACTCAACACATGGAGCAGATGACAGATCACACAAAGCAGTACAGCATATGTTCTTGATACACTCAACACAGACACATGCAGCTTATTAATGACTTTCCCAGATCTCAGAGGACTAAATTAAAATAACATGCATTTATTAATTAAACAACTGTGGCAAAAGCTCCCAAAATCCCTAGGAATGGTTAGTGCTCCCATTTTACTTACTGCACTTTTAATCTCTTTTAAAGTTAAAAAATACAGAACTGTAAACCACAGTACTTGTCACAGGGTCAGGCCAAGGCTTATACTAATTTAGAAGTTTTTTTCTAGTTAAAATACATTTTCAGGCACTTGGAAATGGGGAGTACTTGACAGCAAAACTGTGAAAACAAAAGCCAATTACAGCCATAATCATTTTAAGAGACCAGTCAATCATAA
Source organism: Paratilapia polleni (assembly GCA_015106735.1). Lineage (NCBI taxonomy): Eukaryota > Metazoa > Chordata > Actinopteri > Cichliformes > Cichlidae > Paratilapia > Paratilapia polleni. The sequence goes on along the minus strand of VUQI01032056.1, from coordinate 22,110 downwards.
ATCATCCACCCACTGACCCCACACTTCAGGTAATTCCTTTAGATAATAATATTAAAGCAAAAAATATGGTGAAACTGGCCAAATTGGTCCCAAAAAATTGAAAATCAAAATGTCAAAGATGTACAGTCATGTGAAAAAGAAAGTTTTATATGTGCTCTTGTGAAAAATGAAGCACACCCTTACAGTTTCCATAGGAGGGTAAGTACCAACCAGGTGCTGCTAATGAAATGCACTTGATTAATTGACCATCAAAAAGTGTGATCCCCTCTATAAAAGCAGAGGTTTTGACAGTTTGCTGGTCTATAGCATTCAGGTGTGTGTTAACATAAACCCACAATCTTCCCTGGAGTCCCAGCAAATTCACCCCAGACTGTGCAATGCTCAGAGATGTTGCAAAAAAAAACAAAAAACCCAAGAGCCACATCTCAGTTAGCATGTTAGATATTAAAGTTTATGAGAGTACAATTAGAAAAAAACTAAACCAGTTGCCAGCAGAAAGCCTGTTCTCTCTGAAAAAGAACATGGCAGCATGACTTAGGTTTGCAAAGTTACATCTGAACAAATCACCAGACTATGTTTGGCCATAATGCACAGCGCCACGTTTGGCGAAACTGAACACAGCATATCAGCACAAGCGCCTCATACCAACTGTCAAGCACAGTGGTGGAGGGGTGATGATTCAGGCTTGTTTTCCAGCCACAGGACCTGGGCACCTTGCAGTCATTGTGTCAACCATGAACTCCTAAACCAGAGTATTCTAGAGTCAAATCTGAGGCCAACTGTCCAACAGCTAAAGCTAGGCAAAAACTGGGTCATGCAACAGAACAATGACGCAAAGCACACCACCAAATCTACGACAGAATGGCTGAAAAAGAAAAGACTCAAGAAGCTGCAATGGTCCAGTCAAAGTCCAGACCTCAACTCCTTTGCAATGCTGTGGCGGGACCTTAAGAGAGTTGTGCATAAATGAATGCCTGCAAACCTCAATTAACTAAAGCAACATTGTAAAGAAGAGTGGGCCAAAACTCCTCTACAATGATGTGAGTGACTGATAAAATCATATAGAAAATGATTACTTGAAGTTACTGATACTAAAAGTGGTTCTACAAGCTAATAAATCAGGGGGTGTACTTTATTTTTCACCTGAGAGCATAGAGACCTATGAAAACGTCCTTTTTCACATGACTGTAGTAGCTCATCCGGCTCACGATCCATCACAAGTCACATGTTATTGCCTGTAAAATGACAAATGTGACCTTAACCTTGAGCACAATTTGGTTGAAGACCCATTAGATGATGGCTGTGTGTATGTTTCACTAAAATATGAGCAATTCTCTAGGAGGAGTATCAATTCTTGTGAATTGTGGATGCACGACAGATGCCTTCCCCATGGCATAAGCTCATTGGACCATTGGCTGGATGAACTAATGAAAGTGGTACTGAATGGTGGTGTCAAAATCAAACCTTGGAGTTTAGAAAAGATAGAACATGAGCCTTTTCACATTACAGGCAAAGTTTTATGTGACTGAATATTATTTTGCACTTGCTTGCATTAATAGAGCAAGTAACAGCAGCTGAAAACAATAACTCTCTTTTTAACCCTGTAAAAGTAACAGCTGCAATTTATTTAGCTCCACACAACATGGAACCAGCTAATGTTGACGGTAAAATCAAAAGGTGAATTTCCATATGCAGAGGGTAGGGAATTTTGTTGGCAATTTGGACACAGAGGACAGATGTGATAAGCTGGGATGTATTCTCCTGCTGGAAGGTAAACCCAAGGGAAAAACAAATTTATCACATTTTATATTGAACCTTGTGATTTCATTCTGAGTTTGTGTATGGGTATGTGTGGTTCATGTTTAAAGCCGAGGGACAAACAGTGGAGTTATTCTGGTGGTAATTAGAAGAATTAGGGATCATTAGTCAAGGGGTAAAGTAAATATTTAACAAATTTAAGCAGTAGAAAGCAACAGCATAGTAGCTATCTGTCTGCTACAACATATAGCGAGTAGAAATATAAATTGGTAACCCCTTTGAAAAAAGTACTGAAAAAAGAACACTTTCCCTACAAGGAGTACACTAAGTGAAATTATCTCTAGTACAGTTGCAGAATAGTGGAACAATTGCCTTCTTCAAATAACAATCTTTATAACTTCAAGGTGGAGAGATGCTGCTGCTCTAAATGGCCACCGAGCAGTGGATTTTATTTCAGAATCAATCCAATCTCTTTGCTTCACAGATAATGTCACAGCTTTAATAAGCCATTAAGCTGGAAGAAAATACAATTTTTAGTTCACTGCACATCAAAACACACATAAAGGTTTGCGTCAATGCTGCACATAGCCTATAATGAATAGCATGAACTGCTGTGACCTCTTTATGAATAATACCCAGAGGAATTGAACATGAATCCACCCACTGTTTTGCATTCTCTGACCCCTTACTAAATGTATCATATGTCTAATTGGGCAGTATGTAGTGATTTCATGAAGCCAGACTACAAAAGTGACGCCAATACAGCCCGAAATGCACGAAAAACACAAACCCCCACCTTTGATAGACGCGAACGTGTCTTCAGAAGCTGTTTCTATTTCACTTTCGGTATTACTGAAATCTGCTGTAAGCCACAAACCCACACAGTAAGCATAATGATGCTTTTTTTTTTAATAAACGGGTAATGAATGCACTATGCGTAACTGGCAGTGTAACAAATAAATCCTGGAGAATCAGAAATGTAATTTTTAATTTTACAGGGTTTGATTAGTGCATCAATTACAACATTATTCTCTGCTAGCAATCTAAGAGATCTCATGTAGCTGCTGGACTCATTTTGAATGGCTTTTAATGATTCTAATGTAAAACTGACTAAGGGGAAGCTCGTGCTTGAAGATAACATTTAAAAATGCGCTCCAAATAATGAAGGAAATGTAAAAATTAGGCAATTAATTTAGAGGCAAAGTTGTTGTTACTCAAAAACCTTTTGGAATAAGCAGGAGATAATTCTAAACCCACAAAGGCAATTCAACGTCATAGTACAGCTTTGTGCAAAAGTCTTGAGTCAACATGAATTTCTTTATATTTTGCTAGGAAAATTGAAAATAGGTGCACGTTTCAATTTATTGAAACGTGCAAACATACACGGAAATACAGTATATAAGGCAAAAACAGTTTGTACAAACTTGAAAGTCAACATTTGGTATGACCACCATTATTCTGCAACAGCCTGAACTCTCTTAGCCAAGCTTTCACGTAATTTCTTTAAGTAGTCTTCATGAATAGTTCTCCAGGCTTCTTATAGGAATTCAAAGCTCTTCTTTGGATGTTGGCTGCCTTTTGTTCCGTTCTCTGTCAACATGATCCCACATTGCTTCAATAATGTTGAGGTCCGGGCTCTGGGGAGGCCAATCCATGACTGATAGTGTTCCACTGTGTGTTTTTCTATCCAGGTACTCTTTTTTGGGCAGTGTGTTTGGGATCATTGCCATGCTGAAAGATGAAGCTGTTGCCAGTCAGACACTTTCCAGATGGTATTGCATGGTGAATCGAAATCTGATACTACTACTGATAGTACTTTTCTGCATTCATAATTCCATCAGTTTTGACAAGATCTCCAACACCGCTGGTTGAAATGCAGCCCCAAACCATGACAGAGCCTCCACCGTGTTTTACAGATGGCTGTAGACACTCACTGTTGTACCTACTCTTTCCATACCAATGATGATTTGAACCAAAAATTTCAAATCTGGATTCATCACTCCGTAAGACCTTTTGCCACTGATTTTCAGTCCAGTTCTTGTGTAATTTGGTATACCTCAGCCTTTCCTTCCTGTTTCAGTTCCTTAAGAATTGCTTCTTCACAGAAACGCTCCTACTGACGCCATTTCTGATGATGCTTCAGTGAACAGTGGATGGATCAACTGAAGGACCAGATGTATCTCTCAGGTCCTGTGTCAGGTCTTTGCAGGATTTTTTTCCTATTTCTTAAGGACATGACTTTTAGATACTGATCATCTGCTTTAGATAGTTTTATAGGCCTGCCATTTCTTCTTTTGTCTTCCACTTGTCCAGTTTCCTCAAATTTTTTAAGGACATGTGACAGGCTGCTAGTAACAAAGTTACTAAAGATACAATTTAAAATTGGTTCTTTGCCAAGTTGTCTGTGTAGACACAACACTGGCTCATCCCTTGAGTTAGGTGCCTTTTTTAATTCTTGAATGATTCATAGGTCAGTGTTAAGTGGCTTAACAAACAACAAACCAAAAAAAACAAGCAAAAATGGTCAGGTACAAGGACTTGACTGAAAATGAGTGAAAAAGACACCAATGTCCAAAGAAAAACTTTGAAAGATGTTCATAAAGCCTGTAAAACTATTGCTTGAGAACATTTTAAAAAATTACAAGAAAGTCCTCCTTGAAAGCAAAATATAAAGAAATGAGGGGTAACTCATGACTTTCGCACAGTATCGTATCTCTTTTCTAACATTTCAAGACAAATTACACACAAAGACATTTGGATTATATGGCACAAAAGACTGAAATTAAAGGTTATTTGTGGGAGCCTTCTCTACAACATCTCTGTTATTAACATGAAGCTTTTATTTTCATAAACCTCAAAAAAAACTTATGGACAAACTGACAATTATGTGTAGAAGGAAATAATTTTGGTGCTCTGTAACAGAGTCCACTATTCACCTGATACAACTTTAATATTTGTGGATTCTATATTTTCCTCAGAACTCTGAAGGCATTATATGGATTATTTAAGTTCCTTCTTTTTATAGGGCTTCAATCCTCGCTCCTCAAACCTGAAAAATCAGGTGGGAAGACACACAGAAACCTAAATGGACACACACACTAAGCATACATATACATACACACAGACTGTTGCATGCACACACAGTAGTAGGACGTTGAGAGTGGGACAAGCAGACTGGAACTATCAAGCTAGGCCATGAGCACTTTCCTCAAACTTCCAGCACAAACAGATTTTAGACACTACAGTAATTTCCCCCTTTAACACAGACCAGGAGAGCAGCTGACATATTTGTTCTCTTCCAATGAACCGATTTGCAAGTGATTTATGCACCCGTCTCGCTCACTCCTTTTACATCGTCTGCATTGAAGGTGACACAACATTGTGCCTCCAAAATAAAAAAAAAGAAAGAAGAACTTTCTGAATTAATGCAGTTCTCATTTGAAGCAAAGGTTTGTATATGCATACCAATTACATTCCACACAAAGAATTTCAATTTCACACATATATATGAAACCCTTGGAGAAGGAGATGTCATCTTTATTCTCTAGAGTTGTCATTTTGAACAGAATTAAGCCCATTGGGGGCTAAAATAAACTAATTTAAGACACGCTTTTACACAAAAACAGTTACTATGTTAATCCCTGTGCAGCCTACAGGAAAGAAAGTATTTCCATATGTGAGCACATTCCGAGCATACTGATGGAAAATGCTAAGAAACTATGATGCCAAAGGTAGATGCAGCTTGCTGAGCCTTGATTTACTCAAGCATTCCAGTACATATCACTTTGGGAACCTTTGAGAACCTTTTAGGGACCACCTAGGGAATAGGCATTAAAGTTTACGACACCACCTTTAAAACTCAACTGCTTGTCGCATACTGATACGGAAAGGAAAAATTTACCTGGCAACTAAATCCTCTCCATAAGTGCTTTTGAACAGCTTGAAACCACCTATGCACCCTCAGAGACTACTACAGATGTTCAAAGCACCAGCGCGTGGAGCTGTTGTAAGAATTGAGCAGCAGACATGCTCTTAAGCAGCAGGATAATCCTTATCTACATTACAGCAACAACTCCTCCTGCTGATCAGCAGTCCTTTCACAAACATCAGGGGGGCTTGCCTGTCCATAATTATACCAACAGATCAATAATAATGACCAGAGGACCATGCACTGAGCACTGGCCTTCAAAATTTACTTACTGAACTGGTCAAACCACCACTCAGACAATTTTACGTTTGTAAAGTATGAAAGGACAGGATCATTAAGTTGAAGGCAGTGGCATTTACAATATGTTATGTTCAATATCAGACATTACTGGCTAGAAAGAAAAAACTTCTTCTTACATCCTACACAAGTCCATCTCGTCTTTTTTTTTTTGTACAGTCACACTGAACTGAACAGCTGCATACAAACTCACGAAGACTCCAGCAGTGTAAGCGGCTAAAAAGCAGCAACCTCTAGAGATGAAAACTGCAGTTAGTCCAATGGCCACTTGAGACTGGCTCCAAAAGTGAATCAATCTTTATAGGCTCCTATGTTAAAATACCCAACTTTACAACAGAAATAAGCACCTTTACAGCCTGGTACAAAAAAAAAAGGTTTTGGTCTCTATAACAACTAGGGGGGTGAATTTTTTATAACTCATTCTTTTAAATGTTATTAAGGCTGGAGCTGGCAGCTATCTCCTAAGCTTCATCTAGGTCAGTTCAAGTCATCCAACTGGGCTTCCCAACCTCTTGTGCCTCGTGAAGCATTTTTTTTTAAATTTTCTAACATTTTAATGTTGTTATCTGACAGATAATTTGGCCTGCCGTACAAGTAGCCCATCCAATAAATCAGCACTCTAGTTTTGGTGAGTAAAATTCTGGTATTTGATTTATATGTTACTTAGCAGTTATCTGTCTACGTTAATTATCCCTACAATCTATAGATGCAGCTTGCATCTCATGCAAATATGGCCACTTCTGGCTCCAAAAAAACCAACAAGCATAATATGCTAACACTGAGGCCTCAAAATGGCTACATCAGTTTAGTCATTGGTGACTAACTGTTTTTCGCTTCCTGTGTGTAATCACTGCCTGCTAAATTAAATCACTATTGCTATATTGGGAAAGTATAATTTTGCCTTTAATTTACAATCACAGGACACTATGTGAGTGTATTTCTCTCTAAATCGGGACCAAACCTAACGTAACCCCAGAACGCGTGGTGCCTCTAGCAAAAATCTTGGTTGTGGAACATCGCTATGGTTGGGCCCAGTCTGCAGGTCGCCACAGGCTAGCGTGGCTGCAGATAAGTATGATTCTAATTAACCACCTCTACACCATGCCCTTTACATGTGACATTACTACAAAATGACCAAAATAAACAACAGTACGGTGCCCAAGGGCATCATTAAAGTGCTCATGTAAATATATGACTGTGCTGCAGGGTTAAGACAAAGACAGGAAAACAAGAACAAAAATTACCTGATAAACACATTTAAGGAAAACTGATTAAACAATAAAATAGAGAAAAGGGTGGCTGAGACTTAAAGACTGTAGATGGGATCCTTGACTTACAAATTCAGACAAGTCCAGATGACTTTAGCAGTGGAAATGCTTCACGTTTTTAGAAAACAAGAAGGATCCACCGATCCACGATCCACCAAAGACCCTTTACTGTGACCTCACACGGGGCTGACTAGGGGAGGCAGGTGGTGTGTGTGATTGCCTAAATTACTGAAACATGAGTGAATTTACTGAAGAACTGTTGAGTGCAGTTTTTGTATGTGTGCGCTCTCACCGTGATGAGTAAAGAGATCGCTGTGTACGATGTCAATCAGGCAGTCTAGCTTCTGTTTTACCAAGCGACCCACAGGGACCTTTAGGATGAACTCTGTAAACAGCTTGCTATGGAGACACAAAGAGGACAATAAAAAAAACAACAGGTCAAACTGATCAGACATCTTCTGCTGTTTGACTGCTTCCAGCCACACAAAACCACAAGAAATGCAATCAAAGGCCTACACACCCACACACAGGTACAGATATTATGGCTAGGGATGGAGGATATGACAATACATAGTGTTTAGTAATGAGGAGTTCTCTAAGTGTCTTTACTCTAGTCTGGCTTGTAGCTGCTAAATAGCCGGTAATGTTGCATGAACCAGGTTTTTATTCCCTTTTCTGGGGCAGTGAACATGCTACACAACATTTAGATCATTTTTATACTAATCACTGGGCCTATCAGGACACTTCAGTTTCAATAACATAATCACCACTGCAGGTTGCACTTGTTTTGCTGTTGCTTTACAAATACTTTATATTTCATGGAAGTTTCATTATATCCCATTATTTCACATATCCACTTTTTTCTTAAGCATACTGAGATATGAATTATTATTTTTTGTCATAAGGTTAATTATTGACCTTGCAAAGTAATATGAACACTTTCAGAACAAGTGCAAGTACTGGAAATGTTCTGAAACTTTCGGCCACATAAAACATTCATCAGCAAAAGAGATTTTAGCAAAATGGACAGTGAAGTTAGTAAAATATAAACTAAGTACAGTAGACCCACATATGTCCTGCTAAATAAGTGAAAGCATGTTTGTGGGTGCATGTAACCTTTATCACTCTTGGCTTGAGTAGACCTTTAAGGTTGCTCCTCTGACTCGCATTGCTGGTGCTCTCAATGATTTCCTGATCTTAATAACCCTGAATACAAATGCACACTTCTAACACTACTACTGAATTAAAGACTTATAAACTGACTGCTTTTTGAATAACCTAACTGCATCTTAAAAAAAAAAAAAAAAAAAAAAAAAAAAAAAAACACCCATATA
>VUQI01032053.1:7099-20329 GCA_015106735.1 Paratilapia polleni | reverse complement strand
ACGTCTGTGGGACGGCTGTGAATAATTTTTTCTCTAATGGTTAAAATTTTATTTGTAAAGAAATTCATGAAGTCATTACTAGTCAGAGTTAAAGGAATGTTTGGCTCAACAGAGCTCTGACTCTTTGTCAGCCTGGCTACAGTGCTGAAAAGAAACCTGGGGTTGTTCTTGTTTTCCTCGATCAGTGAGGAAGAGTAATATGTCCTAGCTTTACGAAGGGCTTTCTTATACAGCAACAAACTATTTTTCCAGGCCAGACGAGCGCCTTCTAAATGAGTGCAACGCCATTTCTTCTCCGGCTTACGAGTTATCTGCTTTAAGGCACGCACTTCTGAATTATACCACGGGGTCAAATCTCAAAGCAAAAACTATTCACATTTTTTCAAAAACAAAGTCCATTTTGCCTTTCTGCAAAATATCGGGTTAGGGTTGGAAATCAGAGGGGTTAAGTAAAAATGCTGCGTTCCATTTGCCTCGGAAGTCAGATGTCGGAACTCGGAGTGATGTCACTCCCAAGTTGAGTGCATTCCAGAAGTAAAGTCTGAAATGCAAACGTTTTTAACATTTTCTGTTGCTTTGCAAGTAATAGTAAAAAGAAAAATACACAGTTACCAAAAATGCTGTGCTGAAAACACATTTTATAAATTCACCAAATAGACAACTATATTAGTGACACTGGAGAGGGTCAGATTGTGTGCTTTACATGCACAATCTGAATGTCTTTGTAAATTGACTCTGGTTAGTTTAAACGTTCTGTGTCAGTGGTTTATGAGAAATGGTTAGTGCAGCAGCTTTGATGCTTTCTTTTAGTGCTGTAGTTGTTAAGTTTAGAGCTGTAACCTGAGGCGTCACTATAAAGCTGCCTGTGTGAGGAGACAGAAAGGATGGCCCTGTCACGGGTCACTTCTCAATGCACATCAGACATGGGAGTGTAGCAAAGCAACTTGTAAAAGAGCTGCCTTGCATGCTTGATCCCCCTCCTGTGGAGCACGAAGGAACACCTCACCCTCACTCCAAGTGCCCCTAACTGACCCTTGCTGGCCTTTTCACACCTTCCTGGGAACATGAAAGCCCAAACCTCCTTTGCCATAAAGTTTGGGGTGTTTCTACAGGAAGCCTGGATTAATTTACCTTTTCCTCATGTGGTGTTGTTGCCTGCTTATCTTCTGGCCTTTGACCCAGACGGCCAGTCTAGGATGGGTGGTGTTTGGGGGGGTGGGTTCGTCCACGAGCCTGTAAAAACCTCTGAGGCCAGGAACTATATAGACAGTTATATTAGTGGCACTGGAGCGGTGTGTATGAAAGTTGCACACTGAAAAGTTGCCATCAGTCAGGAACATTTTTTCCACACTTTTTATACCTCCTTTTAATTTCACAGTGTGACTTGTAAAATCCATCCATTCTGACCTTCTTACACCTTTAAGGAGTCAGCATTATAACTGAACACACTCTCAGACATGATTGTTGATTGAAGAGTGCTTCCTGCCGACTCACAGAGGGCTACTTGAGACCTGTTTCATTCAGCTTTTTATAGATGACGACAGTTATACCAGACTGAAATGCCACTATTCACGCCATTCTTTTAATTTAGCCTGCACACTAAGTATAAATAGCACTGTGCACAATTTTCACGCACATGATGGAGTCACTCTGGGACTACATGCAGAGGCAGAAGACATTATGCACTAAGTGTACTGACGACACAGCAAATGTTGATGAGTGATATTTTTTCCATTTAATGCACTTTGTATTAATTTAATTTATATTTTAAGCATCCTTACTTTTAATCTTTAATCACTTTGAATCTTTTGTAGCAGTCTTTAAAGACTGAATATGCTGTATGAAATCAGAGGTAGATTGAATACACAATAGTGACATTCAAAATACATGACATGATACTCAGAAACTGGAGGAAATGGCAGTGTTTTAATATGTGTTTAATATGGGGGAACCAAGTCTGCTCATTTCTAATTCCATATTTTTCTTTTTGGATTCTACTAGAGTAGTTTACAAGATTCGCAGGTCCAAATGATCCTTGGTGCAGCCCCTCAAGAGGTTCAGAATGATCAAATACTGTTAGTTCTGACCATAAATGATGCTGGTGGCATTTTTCTCCTGACCCACCAGGCACTGTCCAGGAAACCAGAGTCTATGGGTTCTGGGGAGACTATGGTCACAAAGCTAAAACTTAGAGGAACTGACGGAAAGCCACCACCTTGAGTTGAATCTGCGGCTTAATTTGACCAAACACAGAAAACCTCCCCCTGCCCAGACACAGAAAGGATGGACTGAAAGCTCCTTCTTGATTCTGTGGGTGGTGATGCATGGCCGTTCTTAGCAGGTTGAGCAAACTGTCTCATTTAAGCGGATGTGACACAAGAGGTAGAAGCTGTCCACTAATTGTAGTGTTGATGGTTCAACCCCTGCTCCTCTGGTCTGCATGTTGAAATGTCTGCAAGTGTCTTTGGGCAAGATACTGAGCCCCAAAATGTGATGTAGAAAACAAGGAAACACACTGTGTGAATGTGGATTTGAGTGGTCAGTAAAATGCACTATTTAAAAAGAAAAAGTCCACTGATCTGTGTGGAGTCTGCATGTTCTCCCTGTGTTTGTGTGGGTTCTCTCCGGGTACTCCGGCTTCCTCCCACAGTCCAAAGACATGCAGTTAGTGGGGTTAGGTTAATTGGTAATTCTAAATTGGCCGTAGGTGTGAATGTGAGTGTGAATGGTTGTCTGTCTCTCTGTTTTAGCCCTGCGACAGACTGGCAACCTGTCCAGGGTGTAGCCTGCCCCTCGCCCTATGGTAGCTGGGATAGGCTCCAGACCCCACCCGCGACCCTGAATAGGATAAGCGGAAGAAAATGGATGGATGGATGGATGGATATAAGTCCACTGATCATTTACCTTTACTTCATCCACTGCCTTGAACAAGCCATTTTCCTCCCTTCCTCCTCCCCTTTGACTCAGCTTTCCTCTGATTGGCTGCCCCTCACAAAAAGAAGATTTGAAAAGCAGGTGGGTGGGGCTTCTGTGCTAACAGCCATAGCCTGCACCTGAGATTACCATATTAGAGATGTCTGCTCTGCTTGGCATACAGATCCAAGAGTGGAAAAAACTGTCTGAAACTGATTGTTTAGCGGGATGGAGCTTTTGGTTCACAGAGATTACTTGCACATATGCTGACCTCATTATTTGAAGCTTTGGCCATGTTTAATATGAGCATCTATAATTGTAACAGTATATACTGTATATGATAGAAAATAAGGAAACACACCTTAAGAGTAATTCCTGTTTGATGCAGCAACTTCACTGATCAGCATGGAGCTAAAAGCTTCATTTTTACGTGAATGATAACAAGTATTAAACACTGCATTGTCTTATTTGCAACACTCACAATTTAGAATGCATGCATTTTGTTTTATTGCACAGCTTACAGAAACACAGCTTTTTGCTTGAAGCTGTTCAACATCCACTGGAACATTGTGAAAATGTCAAGAAGTCTTAAACAGCGTGAACTTCCTCTTAAGTGGTGCTGAATCAAAATTTAAAAGATGGCTGATTACTGGAGAAATGTGGCTCTGATTGAGAGGAAATAGACTGAAGTTTTTCATCCTGACAGCTAAGCAGTCTTGATAAAAATTGATTCAATCTTCACGATGTGGAAATTGGCCATTTATACCAAACCACTGCTAAAATGAGTCCTGTACTGCAGTCTGCTCCTAGTTTATTGGTGTTCCATGAGGTTGATTGTTTAAGGTACTGATGTTATATTTCTCTCTCTTCAGGAACTGAGATAAGGACACTAGTGATTCTATCAGTGTACCTTCGATGCCTCCATCACCCTCCTGCTCCCCACCCATCTTTCCACTGTGGACACAATGAACTGAACAAGACATGAAGCTTACGGTTTCAGGAATCCAGACTCATTCCTGTGTCATTGCTGTGAAAGAAATAAGAACAGACTTTACATCCTGTTTTTTGGTATTACTCTGATTATTTATGAGCCATCCTGTTCACTCCTCTCCCTTGGTTTGTAAATACCTGTGTCTGTACTGTTCTTTTGTGGGCTCTGGATACAGGGGAAAAGACGTATATTGTATTTATGAGGATTAAAAAACACAAATGTAAAAAAAAAAAAAAGACTGATATAAAAAAACATGTCTTCTTGAATGTGCCAACTTTTTGTCAAAATGTATAATTTTTGGAAAAGCATTAACTACTGTTGCACTCTTGTTGTGATGGCAAAACAACAGAAAATATGAAGCACAAAGTGTGTTTGCTGGTCAGGAGGGGGGGGCTCAGAAAAGCCAAAACGAGCTGGGTCTCGCTCCCGGAAGGATGCCTCTGCCCCCAGCGCTTCCCCACCGGGATCCCTGCTCCCATGTTGTCCGCTACGAATGTCATACTTTTCTATGTTTCCTCTGGTTTCTCTGCAGCAAAGTGTTCCAGTTTGCCGACAGACAGACAGACAGACAGGCTTTATGGAAGTTTGATTGTAATCCCTCTGGTTCCCTTCCCCTTTGTCCGTCTGAGAGACTGTTTGCTACATTTGTGAGATAGAATTTGCATATACTCCTTCCAAAACAAACAAAAAAAAAATGTCTGTGGACTGACTTTTTTGTACTCTTGTTGTTTTGTAAATGTACAATAAAATACATTTGCTGATCTGCGCCCATACTCATTCTTTTGGAGAGGCTTTCAGGAAGCGTGGGACAGTGCATGTGTATCTTTAGCTTTAGTCTGTTTCTTACTTGGCTTGTAGCCTTCCATTATCTTGCCATAGTTGCCATTAGCCCCAGTTTGTGGCTCTGGGTTTCTGAAAGGTTGCCTGACCATCATTTGGCCTACATCTGAATCTAACAGTATATCCCCATACCACTAAAAAATTCAACAGGAGAGAAACTGAAGCAAACAGAAAAGAGCTCTGTGATATTTGTTAAATTATCAAATGAAATCCTCACATTCAGTCAGTAATGGCTCTATAGTTGTAAAGCCAAATTCAACAAATTAGGCTCTATGGATTAAAGACACTTAAAGAAAGAAGAAAAAGTTTCAATGTAATATGTTGCTCTGCCACATCACTGCAAGTTAGAGTGAGAACTTAAAAATATAATTAATCAGACCTGTAACCTAGGGTGTGAATAAAAGCATCATAGCAATAGTATGCGACACTATAACCTACATGGCATCATTGTAACAGCAGTTGTCACTGTAAATCTTTTTGTCCAGCCATAATAGCACTCAGATCAAGTGAGTATCTTCCAAGTGATCACGTTATAATAGAATTTTCTTCTGGTTTCCAGAGAAACTGTTTCCTCGATAAACTGGTGTTGAGATAAAGTGATATAAACAGAATACCCTTATGTCCACGTATTTGAATATAAAAAATTGACTAAAAACATTTTTATTACAGAGGTCTCTTCTCAGACAGGGGGAATGATGTTTTAATGGGGAAATAAAAGGGAACCTGGCACATTGGCACTAATGAATGATTTCACTTCTGACACAAGGATGAATGCAGGTGTAAAGAAGAGCAGCCTGTGTCCTTACATTCAAACAAATGCATTCAATCACAACTTTAATCATTCATGTGCATGGGGAGCAATAGCTGGCCAAGACCTACTTGATGTCAGTAGGTCAGTGGTCATGCTGACCCCTGTCCACCACCTGCAATGGACATGTGAGCATCAGGGCTGCAACATGGAGCAATCGAAGAAGGTGGCAGCAGCATGCACTGTGGTAAAAAGGTAAGTATGTCTGATGTCTGGGAAACCTTACGTCAGGGCATTAATGTGTGTGACCTTAATGTGGTATGGTTGTTGGTTCCACACAGGCTAGTCCAAGTATTTAAGAAACTACTGATCTACTGTGACTTTCCCACACAGCCACCTCTAAGGTTTACAGAGAATGAAACCTCATTATCTGAAACTTTGGGCATGTGTATTGTAGCGTCTTTAATATTGTAGAGCCTTTACCCTACAATATAAAGCGACTGACTTGAAGTGACTGTTGTTTTGAATTGGGGCTATCTAAATAAAATTGAATTGAATTGAATTTTAATTGAATTGTGGTTATTTCAGTTAGTGTTGTGCATTCTTCAGATCATCTCTGAAAACACGTCAAACCTTGCAGATGGGCTACAGCAGCAGAAGACCACACCAGGTGTCACTCCTGTCAGCTAAGAACAGGAAACTGAAGCATGAGCTCACCAAAATTGGACAATAAAAAAAAAGTTGCCTGGTCTGAATCTCCATTTCTGCTGCGGCATTCTGGTGGTCGGTTCAGGCTGGTGGTGGTGGCTGGTGGCTGGTGGTGGTGGTGTAATGATGTTGGGGATATTTTCTTGCCACACTTTGGGCCCCTTAGTACCAATTGAGCATTGTTTTAACGCCATGGCCTATTGTTGCTGACCCTGTCCATCCCTTTATGACCACAGTCGCCTGATGGCTGCTTTCAGCAGTATAACGCACCATTTCACAAAGCTCAAATCCTCTCAAACTGGTTTCTTGAACATGACGATGAGTTCACTGTACTCAAATGGCCTCCATAGTCACCTGGTCTCAATCCAGAAGAGCACCTTTGGGATGTGGTGGAATGGGAGTTTCACATCATGGATGTGCAGCTGACAAAGCCACTGATTTCTATACTCTGCATTTTGAAGTCTCAGTGTTAGTGTTTTGGCAGCCATCCTGTTGGATTTTTGGAGGAAGTGACCATATTTGCACAAGAGGGTGGAGTTATGAGCTAATAAGTTATGAGCTAATGCAAGAGGCAGGGACAGCACAGGTCGCTCGTCAATCACAGTGTTCCAGTGTGTTCGCAGTCACATTCACAACTACTCGCACCGAAGCGACAGTGCTAACCACTGCACCAGTGTGCCGCCCAATTAGTGTTAAGTAGCAGACTAATAAAATACTAGACTTTTACTCACCAAAACTGAAGAACAGACTATATCATAAAGCAAGCCATATTATTTGTCAGATAGTTCCATTTAAAACGCTCCATCCACAGAAACCAAATTCATTTTTGTACCAGGCTGTAAATATGTTTTTTAATGCTGTAAATCTGGGCATTTTAACATGGGAGTCTGTGGAGACGGGCCTGCTTTTGGAGCCAGCCTCAAGTGGCTGCTGCAGGAATTGCAGTTTTTGGCACTGTGATAGCTTTATTTGAAGTTTAAGGTACAGGGCAAACAGTTTGAGACACTACCTTGGCCTCCAGTTTCCCTAGATCTCATTTCCACTGAACATCCCAACATTTGAAAACACAGGTACAGCATTTGGAAATATAGAAAACAGTGATCACCACAATAGACTGTTTTCAGGGTCCACTAAAAAGTGATGGATACTACCGGGACATGTAGAAAGGTGTGAATTTTTGCAGAGGCCTTATGAAGTTATGAAAAGCTAAAACCATAAAACTGTAATGCTTTTAGTTTTCCAGCCTTCCTCTGCTATTCTTATGGGATTTTCCCAAATGTGCAGCACAGATTCTTGACATACAGAAAGTAATCCATACAATGAAGGCTGAAAACTCCACTGTGCTCCAGTGCAAACTTCTAATAACTTCAACACATACAGTATCTAAACACACAGTCTTCAACTCCCCGTCCACCCTTTCCAGCCTTTCCAGCTACCGCTAAATAAATAACTCCTACTTATTGGTGAAGTTCTGTTTGCGTCTTATTCTCCTAATGCCTCATTCTTCCTCCAACTTCACAGTACATTGCACCTGGATGAGTGCTGTACGCGCCGAAGAGCATGAAATTGGCCGAGCTCTCTTCTCTGAGTGCAACACACACTCCCTCCCTCTGTCCACCTGAGACAAGGCATGCATTACCCTCCGCTCCTCTACAGATGCTCGCCGTGTCTTGGCATCACAGCCTCACAGGCTCAAGCACACACGAATAGCCAGGGGTGTGTTTCCTCTTTCAGAGCTCTGTGATCAACTGAAAGGAGCACGATAAGATGCTGCAGCACAGCTTTGTTGCCTTCCACAGATAAAGATGCTGGAGGTGGGAACCAATAGAATACATTAAGAAATCTTCTGATACATGCAGGATGAGGGTAAACCTTGATGAATGTGTTGGTGTTTGACTGGCAAAAAAACAACAATAAAGTACACACAGTTACAGTACATTCGTGTTGTGAGCAGTGCACACAGCCTTAGGGAGCATACGCTAGGTGCTAAATGGATTTTCCATGCTTATTGAGATGTGATTCTCAAAAAGGCTTAATTTCACGATGGTCTCTGTTACACGTTAAAAAAACTGGATTTAATTCAACAAGGTATAGAGACTTCTACAGCTTCTGTTTTAGGTGAATGGCGCTGCAAGGAAGGACTTGCATAAATCACATTCAGACCTGATTTCGCAGCTTAACAGAATGACTACAGATGAAATGCATTTGTGTGTGTGTGTCCAAGTGCATCATTTCCTTTTAAAATAATTTATTCAATTCATGGCATATAGGAGTTTGTGCTATAAAACTTTTTTTTGTTTGAATACATTTCATACACATATTCAGATAATATATATTCTTTCATATTTTTGGCATCTAAAAGCCCCAAAATGTTAGGTGGTGCAACTGTCTGAGTAAATGAACAGTCTAAGAAGATGGTACTTAAATGAGAATGAATTCAAAAGAAAATACTTGATAAAATAAATCAGAATGTATAAATAATGTATAAATACCAGCAATTTTAAAGCTGCTGATATAATTTAAACAGTTTGTCTGTCAATTTGTATGTTCTCAAATGTCAGGGTGGAGCAACCATAAACATGACGGTGAGAAGGAGATTTCATCATCCAGAGGACCCCATGGGGTCTTTTTGGCTTTCTGAAAAGGTTTCAAGCTCTCTCTTAAATATGGATAAAAATAGCTAAATTCAACTCGTAGGCAGGCTGGTAAACTTTCCATGTCAGGTGTTACAACCAATGTAAAAAAAAAAAGAAAAAGTATTTCATTTAAAAATGATATGTATCCTCCTGCTACCAAGCACAAACATTAATAGAGGTGTCCAAGTAGAGGCCTGTTTAATTTGAAAATAACTGCAAAGGTCAGGGGGTGCAACTGCAAGAAATGTCATTTAATTAAATGAATAATGTTATTTGAAGCTCTAAGATTACCTGTTGGGTGAATGGGTGAATTAAGTGTGACTGGGACATAAGGTTGAATGGGACAGTATAATTAAACAGGGTTTATTTGCCTAATGAGTGAAAATGAACTTTCTTCCCCCTAATTCAATTTCAATTCAATTTTATTTATATAGCGCCAAATAACAACAACAGTCACCTCAAGGCGTTTTATACTGTGGGGTAAAGACCCTACAGTACCCTAAGCCTTAGCTGTGAAAAACACATGATCAAAATTTCATATTCTCAGTAATGTGTGGTACAGGCAAGAATCTCTATTTCTATTTTTGGAATTATGCTGTTTATGCTGTTTCAGTTCTAAAAGGCTTTGCTAAAGAAAGGATCAACCCTGCAATAAAGAAGCATTATGTGTTCCTTGTACTCAAGATCAGTGTACAGACTTCTAATCGAACACAAAAATGTTCATGGACTAGCTGAATTTTGCCAGCAAGATAGTCATGTAGTCTTCATTCTGGGTCATGACATGGCACAGCTAATGAAGGTGGGTACTTGAATCCCTCACCATGTAAGCTTTTTAAGCTTTTTGTTTCATAGTTGACTGATTCTATACATGCAGTTTTTATGCTCTGGTGACCATTGAAAGTGAAGTTTATTCACACACACATTCATATGAGCACTTTTTTCTATGCCTAAGTGCTTTCTATCTAACCTTCACACACGTTCACACTCTGATGAACACATCGGGGGCAACTCAGGGTTCAGTATCTTGTCCAAGGATACTTTGGCATGCAGACTGGCTGGAGCACCCAGGGATCGAACCACCAACCTTTCAATTAGTGTACCTCCTGAGCCACAGCCATCCCCAAAACAACTGCCCATATAAATGCCCAGATGCATTTCAATATGGCTGATGAGTTGCAAGACTTGCTTCTAAAAGGATCTACACCAAAGTGTCAGAATCTGTCTATAGACAGACCTGCCAAAGTATCTTTGTGGTAGTTCCTGCTATAGTACAGTGTACATATGTGTGCGCACACGCACACACACACACACACAGTGCAAACAAGCTTTCTTTGCTGGTAATAAACATCTCTGGTTTTTATTGGACCCATCCATCATCCTCAGCCTCCTCCCTAAACCAGAACTTTGTCGCCTCACTTTATTTAGTCTCCCTTTATTATAACTACAGCCACTACAATGAAATGACTGTGGTGCATAAGAAGCTGCTTGCTCAAACAATCTATGCAGTTATTTATTTTATTTTATGTTTTTACTTTTAAGAGAGGATATGTTTCACTGATGTTTGATTTGACCTAAAGGAATTATAACAAAGGAAATGGATTTTAACTTCTACAGAGTAGAGATAAAGTGTAATCAGAGTTGTTTGATTCTCTAATAATTTTGAAGAACTTGAATTTCTTTTTTCATTTGTAATCTTTTTTATTCTTTTTTCTTGGGGCTATAAAGTAAAAATGTAAAGTTAACTTAATTCCTATGACATAAATGAAGTCCCCAGGAACCTCTATCAACTAATGTTCAGTTTATTCATTTTTATTCACTGCATGGGCCAAGCATTCAGGGTAATCTATATTGAATGACTTATCTTTTCATTTAATTGATTTTAAGCCAAAATAAAAATTTAATGTGTGTGTGTGTGTGTTTCTTTTTTTTCTTTTTTTTAATGCACCAATTTATTTTCTCAAAGGATTTAAAATGGCTTATCAGACAGCCAATGAGTGGGCTGTTTGAGACTCCTGCAGCATTAATCTCACAAGGTCGACGAGAACATTTTATTTGGCCCATCATTAAGATTTCTGCCATGGTCACATAGAGATTGAGAGGGATTAGATGGTACACTTAAACCATTAATTCATATTCTGTTTATGCTACTCGGAATTTTTTAAATGATTAGAAACTTGCTGCGTCAGTGATGAAGCTGCACGTCCTCATGTGTCCTCGAAAAGATTCTACTGCATGCTTTGTTTGCAGGTCGTTAGCTTTCATGAGTTCTTACACAAGCCATCTTGTAGAATGAAAAATACAACCAAGAGCAAAGGACAGCATCAGATAAGAAGATGTGAAGATTTACGTTACTGACCTTCTACTGCGTGACCTGACACCCCTTAACCTTTCCAAACTCCCTCAGACTCCCCTCTATCCTCCCATCCCTCCCTTCATTCTCTGTTCCTCAGCTATAAATCACCTCACTCATTCATTAGGCCAGTGTAGGGGCTGAAACGCCCATCGAGCCTGGAGGAAGAGGGGCCGGCAGCCTGAGAGGAGGGAGTCACAGACAGAAGGTGGAAGGATGAAAAGAAAGGGGATGGCATCGTTCAAAGCTGCATTCCCTTGTTCCAAAATGCAACACACCAATTTCCATGTTAATTTGCGTTGTGACAGCAGAGATGGATGTTAGTGACTCTTTGGCTGATGTGATGCATGCATAGAAGGGTTCAAATGAAGCCATTAAGTAGGCAGCCAGGTCACTGAATGTAGAACAGAACATTCAACATTTAGATGAAGTTACTAAATGATATGTTTGAAATGTATTTTTAACAGTATAACTGTTCATCAGACAGTCAAATATTCACAAATACAAAACAAACAAACAAAAAAAGCAGAAAGAAAGAAAGAAAACATTTAAATACAGTCTGATGATTTAGCTGTGAGCTGTGTTTCTTATGACATTTTGGAAATACAAGGTTTTTAGAGGATGCAACAAAGAAAAGGAACATCGTGAAGATACTACTCACAGGGCAGAGTGACCAGCAGTCCGGTCTCCAAGTAAATTTGCAAATGTGTATGTATGTATTTGTTGTAATGTGAAAGTGAGGACATACAGTATACTGTATGTCAGTGAGGGTCCTCACAAAGATACAAATGTGTGTGTGTGTGTGTGTGTGTGTGTGTGAGTGAGTGACAGAGCAATCCTGAAACACACCACCCATATGGCTGCCATTGATTTCCAGTTAATTGAATGATTACCACTTTAGCATGCACCACCACAGCCAGCCACTGCTGTCAATCAGCGTGAGCGTGTTGTTGCCACCTGAGCTGCTGCCTGTGTGACAGTGAGAGCAGGTTTACACCACACACACACGCGTTACCTTAGACACACTCTGCTCGCGAAAGTCATAAAATCAATATGCCGCGAGTGTGCCGTGTACACGTTTCTGCAAGGCGTTTTAAAAATGTACCATTGGATGACTACTTCACCAATACTGTCACTATGCCTATTTTCTCCTCAAGTTAGATTCCATTTGTGTTCTTACATTCTATTTGCCTTGATTCCCTGTAGCATCCTGTTACTTTTATGACTGTGAACTAAACTCGTTTCCCCACAGATCAATAAAGCTCCATTGTATTGTATAAATACAGGCCCCAACCCAGTAATTGGATCAAAATAAGTGGCTGTGGGTTCAAACTATGACAAACTGAGGAGTTAGACATAATCCAATAAAATTGCTAAGTGATTTAACACAAATGAGATGGACATACATGTGAAAGTCTCATATCCCATGATGCTGGACAGGCAGGTAGAGTAAAACTGGAAGTCCAGCTAATAATACTCTGCCTGTGTGTACTGTACATGTCTGGTCTTAGAACGGTAATTATCCATTTGGTAAAATAACAGACTACAGGGAAGGCACACTGTAAATCTACATGTGGCTGTATATGTGAGTGTGTATGGTTTCAGGCCATGTCTAATATGGGTCATTGGTTTACTGACATGCTATATAAAGCTGGTATTTTGGCATAGACCGAAATCTGTGATGCACAAATCCCAAAGGCAGCACGCCTGTGTGTGTGTGTGAATATGAGCTAATAAGACGAGCAGACATGCAGTAGTATTTGATTCATTACTACGTGAGTAGTGTGTGGTCTGTTCTACCATGGAGTGTGTGTGTGTGTGTGTGTGTGTGTGTGTGTGTGTGTGTGTGTGTGTGCTGCTCAGTGGAGCTGGGGGCTTCATGTAGAAAACATATGGCCTTTAGTGAAGGAGACAGATGAAGGATAATCCCTTTGGCAGTCCAGTACACACACACACACACACACACACACACACACACAAAAATGACCTAGATACAGCTGGCAGGTACACATGGAGTGAGAGAACACACAGACAACAACTGATA
>VUQI01032051.1:0-17551 GCA_015106735.1 Paratilapia polleni | reverse complement strand
ATCCACCAGTCATCGCTGCAAAAATGCCAAAAATGACCACTAAACAAATGAAACCATCACTGAATACCGTCAGGCCTCCTCAGTGCAGTTTTGTTTGTACATGTGTGTATTTGTTCCACACTTTTACACCAACAGGACCAAAGTTTTGAATGTGTCTGACAGCTCAAGTAAAAATCTTTAAAAATGATCAAAGCATCAACATCAAACACAGGAAATCAAAGGAAATATGACATTCAGGGCATTCTGTATTTAGTTTGTGAGCAATTAAATAACTATAATTGTAGTTGCTGGTATAGCTCAGTGTCAGTGTCTCAGTGGCCCGGGTTCGATTCTGCCCCGGGCCATTTCCTGCGTGCCATTCCCCCTGTTCTCTGTCCCCCTGTCCTGCCATAAAAAAATAATAAAGGCCAAAAATAAATCTTGTATTAAGTGTAAATTAATAGCACATTAGAATACTTATTGGAATTGAACCATGTTCCCACATAATTCTCTTTTCAGGGATGAAGCGAGGCAGAGAGTCTGCCTCGATATCATCCACAAGATCATTGCCCGTCTGACGCCAGTTGAGCTTCAAGAGCTCCTCGGAGCTGTGTCGGCTTTTGTCTCTCATCCTTCGCCGGTTTGCAGAGAGAGGATGTACGACATCCTCATGTGGATCCAGGACAATTACAGGTGAGCCTTTTTGGCTTCCGAACTCCAGCAGATCATAGTTTACCACTTTTGTGTCTTGTCATTTATGCCTTATTATTTATTGGTTCCTTATTGTTTAAGGTAGTAGTGTTTTCAGATTTGACCCACATAACCTCTTTGTACAGTGCTCTTTCAGTAGGGTCATTTGACTGCATTATGCATCTGACATATTGTTTTTCCTCTAGTGATGACGAAAGCATGAAAGACAGCACTTCACTGGAGATTTTCAGTGCAGCTAAAGAAACGCTGCTTCAGGGATTGTCAGAAGAAAATCAAGGCCTTCAGTAAGCACCAACTATTACTGTTATTACTACTTTATTAAGTGTGTATTAAAATTGTTTTTAATATAAGGTTTCACTCTCATTATTTTCAAGCTGATATAATGACATAGTTTCATTTCATACACCTCTTTGTTTCTTTTTTTTGTTTTCCCCTTTGATGTTGTGTACTATATAAAATGTTCACTTCTTCTGTCTTTTCAGACTTTATGTTTGTAACTTCTGGAGTCAAGAGAAGCGCCTCCCCACTGCCACCCTTGAGCGAATGTTGATGGTGCTTCGTTCTCTGTACTCCTGCAAAATAGAAAGGTGTTTTTTAAGCTTGGCCACCAACCTGCTTCTGGAAATGACAAGCCAGAGTCCTGACTTCAAGCGAAACATGTTTGAGTATCCGCTGTCCGAGTGCACTTTCCAGGTCAGCGTATGTTTTTCTTAGAGTTATCAAAAAAAAAGAAGCTTGATTTTTATTTGCACATTACTAAGGAAGCTTAATTTGCGAATTCTTTTCCATACAGGACTATGTGATTGATTCCAACTGGCGCTTGAGGAGCACAGTAATGACCCCCATGTTTGTTGAAACCCAAAGCTCTCAAGGCCCAGAGAGTGTGGCAGCATCTCAGTCTGGACTGATGAAGGGGAAGCTCAGAGCCACACAGACTTCATTGGAGTTCAGCCAAACACAAGCAGAAGGTACTGCTGTAACTCAGTATCTACATGTTACAGCAGTGCAGCTACTTTAATCCAGAATATATTTCTCTGAATTTGAGGTCAACACAGCGAGAGAGGTAACTGAGAAAAATGCTTTCATGCATGTTTAAACATGCAAGTTAACACAGATATGTTTTTCCCAGGTCGACGTACTGCTTATAACTGGCTGACAGGCAGCAGTGTGGATACACTAGCAGAGTACACCCTCGGCTCCGAGTCTCTGTCATCTTTGCTGGTGTTTGATAAGAAAACAGAGAGGCAAACTGCAGCAAGAAGAGCAGTAGGAGAAGGCTTTGGCCTGAGGCGCCTTGCTGCATCAACAGATGAGGTGGATAGTCGCACTAAAGGTTAGTCCCTAAGAAAACACTTACTGTGTTTGTAAGCGTTTGCTTTCCTTGTTTGAGCTAGAAAAGTTGCATATAAAATAAGCACCGCCGCAAACATTTTGTTTTTAGTAAGGAGAGAGTAAAATTTCACTCATTAAAATGCTTTAAGTGTAAATGTTACATTTTTCTCAACAGCGAAAAATGAGCAACGTACTAACATCCTAAGATTGAGACGCAGATTTCTGAAGGATCAGGAGAAAGTGAGCTTGAGTTATGCCCAAAAAGAGATCCAGAAACAATGGCAGAAAAAGGTATCTGGGGTTCAATCAGGAGCCGGGTCAAACCAATATGCTGATCTATTACGCATTAATGCTGATTCTTTATGTTTGCTGTTTCCCCAACCTGTGAGTGTGTCAAACCATCAGTGGTTCTGTCGTGTGTCCCGCAGGAAGAAAAAGCCAATCAAGCCCTGAGAAAAGAGGCTCAGGTCACTTTGTATCGTAACTACAGGGTGGGAGACTTTCCAGACATCCAAATCCCATACAGCAGCCTCATCGCTCCCTTTCAAGCTCTAGCACAGGTAAGACTGGCACTGCCTCTGTTCACATCCAAAGTAGTATGTTGTACATGTTGATAACATTTATTTTTTCTTTATCCCACCTAGAGAGACCCAATTTTAGCCAAACAGCTGTTCAGCTCCCTTTTTGCTAGTATCCTGCAAGAAATGGACAAACAGCACAGGCCAGAGGAGAGTGCGAGGATAAAAGAGGAGCTGCGGTGCAACATGAATACATTCCTGAGCAAGAGTACACTCTGCTTTCCTCCGTTCATAGCATGTGTGCAGGTAACAAACTGTTTTAATAGTTTAACTCATCTTATGAAGTCTTGAATCAGTATTATTACTAGAGTGGTGTATTACAAGAGTAGTATTATATAAATAGCAGGCTGCATTTCTACCCACAACTAGAAAGGTTAATACTACTTTAAGATGTTTACAAAGGTTTTTGGAGTTTTTATATCAATATGCTAATTTCCCTTTGGAGTATAGTACTTTGCGCATCCCCCACTGTAGCCTATTGTCTGTTTTGAATGTACATTTAGTGTGTTATATTGCATGTTTTTTAACTTAAAAAATATATTTATTTTGTATTTTTCAAAAATCCTCTGCTGTTTTTTTTTTTTGTTTGTTTGTTTGTTTTCTTTTTTTTGCTTTTTGCTTTTTGTTTTGCCAGGATATGTGCTACCAGCATAAGGAGCTGCAGCAGCTCAACCCAGCTGCCATCAGCTCCACTTGCCTCGTGAGTCTCCAGCAGCCATCAGGCATCCTGCTGCTGGAGGAGGCCTTGCTGCATGCTGATGGCCCGGCTGAACGTCCTGCCAAACGGTCACGAGGACGCAAAGAAATCGCCCCAGACACCAATAAATGGATTAACCTTGCAAGGTATTGCAGTGTTGGCACTGTGATACTGGCTATAATATTGCTGGCTTGTAGCAGTGTGTTATGGACAGAGTGTAAGAATTTTGACACTCTGACAGATTTCTTTGTGTTAAATTATTTTTTTATTTTTTTTTTAAAGAACAAAATCACGAACATACATAACATACATACATAAGTATTTAGACCACCAATGTTGACTTAAGATCACAGGTACGATATTTTAGTTTGCTGTTTGACAATGTCTGGGCCTGGATTCAGCCAGTTTCTGTACACGCATTGGGGGATTCTACTACTTTAACTTTCTTCTTGGCAGAGTATTTTTTTCAACAGCCTCTTTGAATCAGCATTCGACTGAAAGATCCATTTCTGTACCTTGAATCATTTTAGGCTTAAGATGGCATCCAGATTTCCTCAGCATAGACCACTGTTCATGATTCTATCAATAAAAACAAGTTCACCAGTTCTATGAAAATTCTAGTAAAAACAGGAGCTCTACAGGACCTGCAGTACACAGAGAGACCCTCTGCTTTTGGTTGATTGTGATTTCTTTTTTAAACTGGAATATTTACTGTGCTGTTTGTTTCCACTGTTCTCCAGGCTTTACATATCTTTGGAGGATTATGACGTTGTGCATGGAATCTTTGGTGGTAAAGTTGGGACCAAGTCCATCACCTGTGCTGCCCTCCAAGCTGAAGCCAACACTGACTTTGCAGAGGCTGTGAAGCTTTACAATGAGGTTTGTAAGTCATGACATTCTCCCATGACAGTAGAAGCTGGTGGTTGAATCCCACTGTATATGTAAATAAATGTAGAAGAATAATAAGGAAGTGCAGCATATTGCTACACATCCATTGGTGCAGTTTTATCAGATTGTTTGCTGTTTGTTTAAACTGTCTTCCATACTGGCAGGCTCTAAACACTGAGAACTGGCCTGATGGTGAGCCCACTGATGCTGAGAAGGACTTCTGGGAGACAGCTGCCATGAAGGCATATAGTCATCTGACCGAGTGGAAGTCTCTTCAGTACTGTGCCACTGTGAATATAGATGAAAACTCACCACCCAACCTGGACATGATGTGGTCAGAGCCTGTCTACCAGGTAACCCAAATAACATTTTACAGTTTTTTTCATTCATCTAACATTGAGGCCTGCATTAAATTAAATGATGGCTCACACTGAAAACCTACATTTTCTAATTTCTTCCATTCCTGGCAGTTGAATAGCTTTCCCAGAGTCTTTGAATGAAATATTGCTACAGTAAATTAAGTTTAAAGATTCAGTGTGTAGGTTTGGAGCAGTCTATCGGCAGAAATGGAATGTATTTAGAATTGCATTTCGGTTTCTATATAATCACCTGAAGTTATAAATCATGTTTTAATTACCTTAGAATGAACCCCTTATATTTACAGAAGAAGTGAGCCCTCTGGTATAGACTCTGCCATGTTGTACCACTATGTTTCTAGAGTAGCCAGGAATAGACAAACCAAACAGTGACTCTAGAGGATCCTTTTTTGGCAGCTGTCAGTTTTCCTACATGTTTGGAACGGGAGGGTGAGGGGCATTCATTTGGGCACAATCTGCAACCTCACCACTAGATGTCACGAAGTCCCAAAAACTGTACCTTTTAAAATTGAAAAGAACTCTGTGGCATAGCAGTGTATAATAAAAGCATTCACAGCACAGTGCGACATTTTTGGTATTGAATGCATGCATGAAATGCTTTGCTTACATGACTCTTGCATTTGTCCTAGGAAATGTACCTGCAGCACATGATACGCAGCATGCTGAAGCAGCTGCAGCTGGGCGAGAGGGACCAAACACTTCTCAGCTTCATCGACAACGCCATGAAGTTAGAGGAGCGCAAAAAGCTGCTGGAAAGTCATTACAGCCAGGAACTTAGCTTGCTCTACATCCTGCAGGAGGACTATGACCGCGCCAAATACTACACTAACTACGCCATGCAGCTCTTTATGGAGGCCTGTTCTCACACCCGTCTTTTTGTCCATCACCTTTTGAGTTTTAGACCAACAGAATTCGTTATTATTTTATAAATTAAATGCAAAAAATATTCAGTGATATATGTATAGCTTATTGCTGTTAACTGAATAAGCAGGGGAAAAAAGTTATCTAGGTTCAGTAATTGCATATGTTTAATTGGTTTGCCTCATACAGACTTACTCCAGTGTGGATACACTCCTGAGTAAAAGTCGGCTGACCGTTCTGCAGTCAGTGCAGGCCTTGACTGAGATCCAGGACTTCCTGCTGTTCATTAAAGGAGAGGGTGTGTGGATATGGTCTTTAAAATGCAAATAATAAATATCCGAATTCCCTCTCTCCCCTTTTTTTCCATTGCAATAATTGAGAATATTTTTCTACAGCTGTCTTTGTTTTCATTCCTTTCAATTATTTCTGTCATGCTCTTAAGAATTATGCAACTTTTATTTATTAGTGTCTGTGAGCTCCCTCAAGCACCTCATCAGATTATGGACTGAGCGGTATCCTGATGCTAAAGTGGATCCGGTGAATGTATGGGATGATATTATTACATCTCGGTAAGAAGGCTCTGTTTGCAAATCTTTTAAATAAATAAATACAAATGACAAAACCTGACACGGTTTTAAATTTTATCTCTATGGTTCAGGTGTTTCTTTTTGGATAAGATCAGGGAAAAGCTGAGATGCCACGCTCCCAGTGACAGCATGGAGGTGGACGGTTCAGACGACCCAGAAGGTGACATTGAGACATTAGTAAGTGACTGCAAGTTCAACATGAAGCTACGCATGGCTGATGGAGCAAGGAAGCAGGTGAAGAAACAAGCGTGGAAGGTACCGTTTCTGTGCTGTCACGTGGTATTCCATCAAACTCATCCTGGAACACAAATGCTTTTTTCAGAGTAACTTCCCTGTGGCTGTGAAGCTGTTGAAGGAACTTCACAGAGAATCCAAAACAAACAGAGGACGGCTCCTGCGATGGGTCCACAGTTTTAGCCGATACAGCCATAAACGGAGTCAGGCCCAGGGTCCTGTGGAGCAAATCAGTACCATGCTGAAGACCATCCTACTCCTGGGTTAGAAGGGAAAAGAATGCCACACAAATTTGGAGTATTCAAATCTTAAAGGCCTTCAGCTTTTCTTTTTTTGCCATGTTTTATGTCAGCTCATTTCTCTCTGCAGAGGACCTTCAGGCTGACTGTCAGAGCGCTACAGCTAAAGTATTCAGATACCAGAAGATACTCCAGGGTACATCGTTTGACATCTTGGCCACAGCTCTAAGCAGAAGCCCCTCAGTCCTAGGAACGATTGATGCTGACAAAGCAGAGAGAGTGGTTAAGCTTTCTGGAGCTGCTTGGCCTGGCGCAGATCAAAAGGTACTCTCATTTTTAGAAAAAAAAAATATTGTTTATAGTGTCTGGCTAGAGAAGGAAGATACATGAATGACTAAACGGGGATTAGAGTGGTGTAAATAATTAGATGTAAAGTGTTCTGCACGATGTGTGTAGAATGAATGAGAATTGGAAAAGGCTCCACTTTATTCCACAGCAGATTGTCATGTTAACCTTTCCTTGTCATTTTAAACATGTACGCAGAGTTTCCATGAATAAAAAAAGATGAAACGACTAAATCACAAAAGATGGTTTTTGTTTGGTTTTTTTCCCTGTAGAAAGTGAAAATGGGATTGCAGTTACAAGCACTGAAGTTACTGTGTGAAGCGACCAGAAAGGCTGATGAAGAACTTCAGTCTTATTCTCAGGAGTTTGTGGAGACCAGCAGCATCATAGACACGTACATGGCTTTGGCTAACTTCTGTGACAAACGGCTACGAGAGGAGGACCAGGGTGATGCTGGTGAGTAATGACATTAACTAAGTGTGTGTTTATAGGTATTTATAAATAAACTAACAGTGAGAACAGTGACCTCTTACACCCAGAGATATTAATACCATTAATAACCCAGACTGTGTTCTTGTTGGGGTGTCCTAAAGAATTCTAAAACATTTATTTCCTCCCTCAAACGGTCATTGCCATTGTTTACAGTTACAGAAAGCCAATTTCCAGATCTTCTGGCACTGCCCGTTCATGTAGTGGAAAGCATGTTGAAAGCACTGAAGATGAACTCAGAGGAGGCTCGCCTCAAGTTTCCACGTCTGCTACAGATCATTGAGTTGTACCCATCCGAGACACTGGACCTCATGACAAAAGAGGTCAGTTTATCTGAATATGCATTCATTTTAACCTTCTTTTAGGGCTGGTAGAAACTGATCCAGATTTAATTTACATTATTACCATCACATATTTATTTTTAAGTGAGTTTTTGTAAGGTTTATTAGCAGGAAAAATTTCTTTAATATTATGGATCTCAAAAGGTAATCTTCCTTATGATGAAAGACAAATATTACATTTGCAGTGGACGGTTAGATTATTGAAATCATTCGACAAAAATGTAAACCAATACTGTGAAGCTTTGTAAGAAAAAAAATCGATATTTATGCATTTTAGTTATAAACAGTGATGCCATCTGTCTGTATTTAGATGATGTCAGTCCCCTGCTGGATGCTGATAAGCTGGATCAGTCAAATGGTTGCCCTATTGGACAAGCCAGAAGCCGTGGCAGTGCAGCACTCCATTGGGCAAATAGCAGAGTGCTACCCTCAGGCACTAGTTTATGCTCTCATGATCAGCAGCGAGAGCTACCAGTTTGAGGACTCAGCTACAGGACACCAGCAGCAGGAATTTGTCAACAAGTAATATTTGTCTGGCAAACAAAGCAAAAATACATTTTGTTCAATTTTAAAAATATGTTTTCAGAATCTTTGTTTAATTTTATGAACACTGTGCATCAACAGGCTCAGGAGCATGCTGGACAAGGGAGGTGCTGTGAAGAACTTTGTGGATGCTCTGCAGCAGCTGACAAATCCTGAGATGGTTTTTAAGGTAATGAGTGAAAAGTTCAGTCATGAATTCAATCAAGCTGCCTTTTTTTTTTTTTTTCTGGACTGACACTAATTTTCATGTTGTCCATGCAGGATTGGTGGGATGGTGTGAAAAATGAATTGGAAAAGCCAAGCTTTAACAAGAAGCAGATGGGTGACATGTATGAGGAGATG
Source organism: Paratilapia polleni (assembly GCA_015106735.1). Lineage (NCBI taxonomy): Eukaryota > Metazoa > Chordata > Actinopteri > Cichliformes > Cichlidae > Paratilapia > Paratilapia polleni. The sequence goes on along the minus strand of VUQI01032051.1, from coordinate 9,008 downwards.
CGCTCTTTGTTCGGGGATCGTAACACGGATGGTCATGGAATGTTTCGCAAGAAATTTATCCAAGTTTGTCATTTCACTTTTTTCCCCCTCTTGATCTCCTTCATATTCTACAAAAATTCAGTTTTCATCCTTTTTGTAAATTTAAATCTTCAATAATTTGTTGGTCTACACTTCTGTATATGTATTCAATACATTTGCACTTTGGCTCAATACCAGAGACCTGAAATTAAGAAGCTAGTAATGATAGCATTCTGAAAATGCTCAAAGTTGTGCAGCTCCTAAGCAAAAAAAAAAAAATAATAATAATAATGATATGCTATTCCTTGCAGAAATTTTTTAAAGATGTGGAGAAACTGCTGGGACCTAATGGCAGCAAGCTGTTTGAAAAGAGGAAAGACAAAAGCTTTGTGCGAAGAGTGGATGATCTGGCTGCATCCATGCGTGGATTTCAGAAAGAACCAGGAAACCTGAAGGAATACTCACCCTGGCTGAGTGGATTTAAAGCAGACCCATTCAGAAATGAGCTGGAGATCCCAGGTTAGTCTCATCTATTTAATGTATTTTAAAAGCCTGTTATGTAGACAGCTCTTCCATTCACTGATGAGGCTGTGTTGTTGTTGTAGGACAGTATGATGGCAGATCTAAACCACTGCCGGAGTATCATGCAAAGATAACTGGCTTTGATGAAAGGGTATGCGTTTGTCAAATTTCACTTTAAAACAGGAAGAGTTAAATGGTTTATTAGCTTCCTGACTGTAAGTGTGAAATCCTTTGGGGGTCCTGCCTGCAGGTAAAGGTGATGCCTTCTATTCGTCGTCCCAAGCGTCTCATCATTCGTGGGGATGATGAGCGGGACCATCCCTTTCTGGTAAAGGGTGGGGAAGACCTCCGACAGGACCAACGTATTGAGCAGCTTTTCGCTGTCATGAACATTCTGCTGAGCCATGACACGTCCTGCACGCACAGAGGCTTGCAGCTCCGCACCTATCAAGTCATTCCTATAAATACAAGGTACTGGGCATGTCTGTCTGTCCATATGTGTCCCTTTAGTTAACATTAATCCTCATACTGATTACACTGATTGAAGGATAAATAAAATACAGATCTTTCATAGCAAAATCGAGTAAGAAAAATGTATTATATTTTATTAATATTCATCCTTTTAATGATTTTTTTTTAGTGTCCAGGCCTGATATTTGGCCCCATATTGACATACTTCACAGTTATTATACAAAATACTAACTAACTCAGCAAAACTGCTAACCAGTCGCTTTAATTATGTTTACAGGATCGGTGTGATCGAATGGATGGAAAATACCTGTACTCTGAAAGAGTTTGTGTACAACACAATGACTGATGAGGAGCAGCAAACTGCTGGGGGGTACAGTATATTCATTCCACTCTAACGCCTTGGATGTCAAGCCATGTGTTTGATGAAGAAGATGAAGGAAAAATAATCAGATATTGAGTTTAAAATAGCTGCTTGCTTTACTTATTTTAGGAAAAAAAAAATTGTATTGGCTCAGTGTGATGCAGCAATGTTTACATTGTGTGACAAGTATGATGATATGATGGCAGTAATGTCTTTCTCTTTAAGGTGTGCGGATGCCTACAATACCTGGTTCTCGTCCTTTGCTCCAAAAGAAGGAAATGGTATCGCACTTTACGGTCTGGCTTACAAGTGAGTCACCTGAATTTTTACTCATATAACACTGGGTACCATAATAGCTATAACTGATCTGACAAATTTTATTGTTCTCTCCTATAAGATAAGGCACTACAACAGGGAGGGAAAACTGTTTCATCTAATAGAAAGTAACAGTCAGTCATGAGCTTACACTTGCGCTTTATTCTTTGCCAGGAAAGCAAAACGTGCCGATGCTGTCGGCAACCTTACGAAAATATTGCAGTATGTGCCCAGCGATTTGCTGAAGTAAGTTGTCTGCATGTATAGCATAACTGCTCAGGATGGTTAACCCTTGAAATAAAACCTTTTTCTTTTCTCTTTTGCAATTTCTAGGAGAGCTTTTCTGAAGATGTGCAACAGCCCAGAGGCCTTTCTGTCCTTGCGGTCACACTTCGTTAGCTCTCATGCTTTGCTGTGTGTGAGCCACTGGATTCTTGGGATTGGAGACCGCCATCTCTCCAACTTCATGATCAACATGGAAACAGGAGGCATGATTGGCATTGACTTTGGTCATGCATTTGGCTCAGCCACACAGGTACATCCAGTGAAAGGAGTGTTACCCCGCCTAAAACAAAATGTGATAAAAACACATTTTCATGTGTTTGGGTTGGGAAAATGTATCATCAGTCCCAACTGGTTTAGCCGTATGATTCTAACTGTCACTGTGATGGTGACCATGAGTGTGACGCATGTTTGAAAACAAACACACGATCATCACCTGTATACTTGACTGTCTTTCTGTACAATCATGTATTTTCTCCCAGTTCCTCCCTGTGCCTGAGCTCATGCCTTTCCGGCTGACCCAACAGTTTGTGAATCTCATGCAACCCTTGAAGGAGTCCGGTTTGATTCAGAGCATCATGGTTCACTCACTGCGAGCCTACAGGGCTGAGCCAGACCTTCTGCTTAACACCATGGATGTGTTCGTCAAGGAACCCTCTCTGGACTGGAAGGTAACCATCGAGAACTTGTTGGATATATTCTGGATAATATTTTAAAGCTAAGTTGTAAACGGAGAGGTCTTTGACAAAATCACTGAGTAAGTTTGCAGGTGTAACACACTTTTCAGTGTTGGGAACCCCTCAGGGTTATTCCATCTCAAATCATCCGATTTTTGGAACATTTTCTGCTCGACCATCTCAGATTTGCCTAAAAACTTTCTGGTCCAAAGTTTGGAGTTATATATATAAAACTCCAAAAACGCAACAATGTAGCATTTTCATATATCTCTATTACAATTCTTGCAGCATTCATTTCAGCAGTCAGCATACCGATTGCCTGATCCCTGTAGCTGTCGTGGCATTAGGGTTAGGGTTGGGTTAGGAGGTTAGGGGTTTAGGGTTAGCGTCCTGTATCAGACTACCGATGGCGCCATGTGGACACAGCAACTTGGCCTTGCAAGACTTCTCACGTGAAACGAGCTACTAATCCCTTTTTCATTACCCTTTGTTGTTTTGCTATAGTTATTTTTATGTACGAAAAACTTTACAGTAATACTTGTTCAGTTTTTAATGCCTCTTAGAATATTTTAAACTTAACCTGAATTATCAGACTCTTCCAGACCAGTAGGTCTCGAAATGGTAGGTAGAGTAGGTCTCGAAAATGAAAAATATGCACATATTTAACAAAATTATTTTCTCAGTTATAATTATCATCTGGACTAAGAATTTCATGTTTCTACATGCTTTATTTTGCATTATTGTGAAATACAGCTATATACCATTCAAAAATTGTCACTAATTGTCTTTTGCAATGTGAAGTTTTTATTAGTGTGTGCTCAAATATGGGACTTTACAGGACAGCTTTAATTTTTTCATATTTTAACTAGCCGATAGTCAGACATTTTTTTCCCAAATTACAGATCCTGATTCATTTTGATGGTAAGATTTGGTGAAAATTTCAGGCTTTTATCTCTAATAGTTTTTGAGATATTCGTGTTCAAACATTGCCTCAGATTTCAATGTGCAAAAAAACATACTGGAAGTGGGCTGATGGACCATTTTTCAAAAAAATATGTCTTGAAAAGCATTTGATTATGACCTTAAAATTTCACAGCAATCATAATATATATCCAAACTTTGGACCTTAAATTTTTAGGCAAAACAGAGATGGTCAAGCAGAAGGCCCATTATTAATTGAGATAAAATGGCCCGTCAGCTTTTCTGCAGCTGACTTAGCCTCTGAGGCTGTGTGGAGCCAGCAGATTTTCTGCTCTGTCTGCTGGTTATTGTTTATCTTTAAAAAAAACAAAAAGGCTAATAACGATTTCTGATCATCTCTGTCACTGCTATTGTTATTGGCAAGAAAGTGATCATGTGTAGTTTCAGGATGCAGAGAGCACATGCTGAATTTTTGATAATAGGTCAAGACTGCATTGTTATCTACAATTCGTGGTGTTTTCCCTTTCGTTTGTAGGTCTTGGTCATTGTATAGTCTGTTGTAGTCTCATGATTTTGCTTAAGAAATTGAATGAATTTAATTTTAAAATGTTGCTTCTCGTTATGCATTAAAGAGCTTTAATCTAGTTTTCAAATTTCAGCACAAAGAAACTGTGTTATTGTTATTACGCAGAACTTTGAGGTGAAACAACTAAGGAAAGGAGGCACGTGGACAGAGAGTGTGAACACCAAAGAAATCAACTGGTATCCCTTGCAGAAGGTTAACTTTGCCAGGAGAAAATTGGAAGGAGCAAATCCAGCTGCTATAACCAGGTATATCATCGAATCATGATACGGAAGGCCAGATAGGATTTCATTAATGTTCTGTGCTTTTACATCAAGATGTGGAGACCCTGTACTGTTGACATACATGATGGTGGAAATAATGGTGGACTGCTTCACTTTCCAGTATTTCCAGCATTACACAGTGTTACATTGGAAAGTCCTGATCCTGAACTAATGATAGCATTTTATCCAGTGCATGCTGATTCACAATATAGGTCATGTTAATGACAGCTCTAAAATCAGAAACCTTTATAACACAATGTTAGGTTTGTATGGCAGAGGTCTCCAGTAAGGACCTAACTGTGTTATTACTCTCTGTTTTATGTTGTTTGTGACTGGATGTTTTGGGGTTATTTTGTCAGTGAGGAGCTGAAGCTGGGCTTTGAGAAGGACGGTGCCTTCCCGGGGATGCAGTCCGTGGCTTTGGGGACTGCGGAGCACAACGTTCGTGCTAAGCTTCCAGCCGGAGGCCTGTCAGTGGAGCAGCAGGTGGACTGTCTGCTTGACCAGGCCATGGACCCAAATGTGCTTGGCAGAGTTTGGGTGGGCTGGGAACCGTGGATCTGACTCATTCACAATAACTGAATAAATCAGATGTCAAGGAATGTGTAGGAAAGTGCATTTTAGGGCCTGAAAGAATCCTGTAATGTCAAATATGTTCTCGATTTGCAGCTGTGGAAAATCATTTGTATTTGTTTGTATTTTCATGCCAGTTTGCTTGGCAATAAAATTCTGGGAAAAAGATGTAATTTGTAAGATTACTATAACTATACAGCACAGTATGTATATAGTAATGTTTTATTATGCATGCAGCCACATATTTATAACTCAGCTGATCATTTTCTCAGTTGCAGTTTTAAATGTGTCTTCTTCACATTCACATTTGTGCATTCAACAGCATTTAGAAGTTTTTGTGTACGTCATTCAGACATATCAATTTTCATCCATTCAATCCTTTATTTTTAATGTGTTTAATACAAAGAAGCAGATCCTGTTTCCCTGAAATGGCATTTTATGAGCTACCAATACAAGTCTCAAAACCTAAGAATAGAAATGGTTATTCAGGGCTGAGGGCAGGTAATACGTGACACACAGATAATCTGTAAACTTTCACATTAAGAGCGGGAATCATTTTTAAAATTTTACAGCTGAACAGGGTAACTGATTTTCACACATAAGTACTAATGTGTATTTTATGTTACAAGTTGTTGAAGTAACATAACAAATATCAGCATGTTAGTTTTGTCAGTGCAAACATTTTGCAGTGCTGATATTAGCATTTAGCTCAGTGCATTGCTATACCCAACACATAACAAATTGATACTGCATGAAAATCATGGCTATTTTTCTGAGTGTGTGTGTGTTTAACATTAAGAGCTTTAAAGTCAGAGTAATGTCTCTCTTTACGAACGGGTTGCCCAACTACTGACACCGATTTTAAACTAGCGATTAGTACTTCTCCAGTTAAATAAGTTTCCTTGCACGAACCACCAACCGTTGTTTTTTTAGATATGTCACTCTGTTGATTTTTGTTCAAGTCTTTATCCACTTGCCCTTCATCAAGATAAGTGTTCCACAGAAAGCTTGTCAGAGTCAGGGAGGAGGCAACCAATAGTGGGAACAGCTAACAATACATAAGAGCAAACACAAGAGTCGCAGTGATAGGATTAATCATTGTTGTATGCAGTTGCTGTGTGATGCTATCATGTCAATATGGACTAAAATCTCTGAGGAATGTTTCCAGCACCTTGGTGAATCTGTGCCATGAAGAATTAAGACAGTTCTGAAGGAAAAAGGGGGTCCAACCCTACTACTACTAGCAAGGTGTAATTAATAAAGTGTCGGGTAAGTGTCTTTAAAGTAAGATAGTGAAAAGTGCACTGGCTTTGAAGGTTCAACCCATTGCAGCTGCAGAAAACAAATACCCAATTACAAGAAAAAGTTGGCAAACCCTTTGAAGCTTTTATGTACACATTTATGTTAATTATAAATCTATTGAAACTGCTTTATGCCACATTCAGAACCACTGGATGTTGCACTGGTGCACCAGCATCTCAAACCGAAACAAAAAGGTGTGTCTGCCACATCTCCCTCTTTCCATTTCATTTACAGTTAACTAAAAGGTGGAGTAACTCAACTCTTTCATGTGTAGGTGAGCTGTATTAAAATGAATATAAAACCATGCAGTTAATCTCCATCATTAATTTATGCTCAATTTAAGGTTACAGGAACTTCAGTTGAAATAGTTTTTATGAATATGACTCAGTGCAAAATCAGTTGGGGTTTTTATTTTTTATTTTTCCAATAAATCACTTAATATTCAAGTTTATGCAAGATGCATAATGAAATCAAAACTGTAAAATTATGAAGATGTAAGTCTAAACCACGTGTAAACAGAAGCAGAACTTTGGTAACCTTTGATCTGTCAGATGTCAGCCTGCTTAATGTACAACAGGAAACTGCAAGACCTCACAATAGCAGAAGTGATGAAGCATGTACCGGTTGCTCAAATGCTTCAGATCTGATGTGCAAACTCTTGCTAAAGCCAAGCAAAGCTCTGTTGACCACTTGATTCCTTTTTGCAGCATTTGCAACACAACTGTATTCAATATGCTGATCTATAAAAGAAGCAGATAAAATACACCAACCCTTGTAGTGTTTGAAATATCAATTATTGTTGTAACCAGTTAATCAGTTACTTATTGTCTCTGTTCATCACTCTTGTTTTATAAAGCCTGAAGATATTCAAGTTACAATAATGTTAGACTGTTACGTTGACAGTTTTGCCTGATTGGTCAGCTGAATAAGCCATCGACTAATCACACAGGACTACAACCAAAATGCTTTAATAAATAAATAAATAATAATAATAATTTAAAAAAAAAAAAAATTTCTATCACTGAAACTGGTTGGCTCTAGTTTATCACTAGATCAGTTCTAAGACAAAACCTTCTTCACTGAAATGACCTGTGAATTTTGGAAAAAAAAAAAAAAAAAATAGCCCAAATGGGGGTGGGTGCTGATTTTCAGGTGGCCAATCTTCTAAACTATTCATCCAGTTTTGATGAAATTGGGCTTGTATGAATTGAAATGGCATCAAATACTAAATGCAGCTGTCAAATTTTAAACCTTATGATAAACCTATGATGAACCTATTTGACTTTTTGACCTCTGCTCTGACCTTAAATTTGACCTTCCTAGTAGCAGAAAATCTGTAATCTTTTTTAAAGCATATTAAAATATCCCATAAGTAATGGTTTTCATTTTCTTTTACAATATGCTGTAGTATTTCATCTCCGTTCACAAAAAATTGATGAACTAAATTTATTTAGAGCCCAGCCTGCCAGGCCAGGTCAACATGTCGTGTCTTCGTGGGATGTTGTGAAACGTCAGTTTCATCAATTACCCAGAATATTATAACATGTAGAGATGTTTGTTTCATCACTAAGTTAGGTCTGCCACTTATTTGCAGGAATTCTTAAATGTGCCCTGTGGAGTTTTATTGTAAGCAAGCTAAAGTTATTCTAACAGTATTTATCACATTTTATTTTTTGCATCTTGAGGTCTAAAAAAATGTTAAGCACATTTTCTTCCCCCAAAGGATTTGCAGTGTCAATTTAATAAATCTATTACAGTTTGCACTGTTGTTGTCACCACGGATACTCCTAATGAACTAGTGATGTTCTTCACTGCCTTTGTAGGTGCACTGCTACATTTTTTGGCAACTGTGGATCAGTGGGAAAAACAAACAAAAAAAAAACATTAAACTTACAGCAAATATAAGTCGAGCTATCCCTTGTACAACATATATCACACTGTATACAGCTCCGGAAAAAATTAAGAGACCACTGCAAAATGATCAGTTTCTCTGATTTTGCTATTTATAGGTATATGTTTGAGTAAAATGAACATTTTTGTTTTATTCTATAAACTACTGACAACATAACTCCCAAATACCAAATAAAAATATTTTCATTTAGAGCATTTATTTGCAGAAAATGAAAAATGGTCAAAATACCAAAAAAGGTCCAGTGTTTTCAGACCTCAAATAATGCAAAAAAAAAATAATGGAAAAAACAATCCTCAGAGTTGGGCAACATTGTCAGAGCAGAAGGCAGCAAGTTTCCTTCCAGGATAACCTTGTACGTGGCTTGATTCATGCGTCCTTTGCAAAGATGAAACTGCCCGACTCCAGCCTTACTGAAGCATCCCCAGATCATCACCGATCCTCCACCTAATTTCACAGTGGGTGCGAGACATTGTGGCTTGTAGGCCTCTCCAGGTCTCTGTCTAACCATTAGACGACCAGCTGTTGGACAAAGCTGGAAATTAGACTCATCATAGAAGATGACTTTACTCCAGTCCGCTATGGTCCAATCCTTATGGTCTTTTGCAAACTTCAGCCTGGCTCTTCGCATGAATCAAGCCACATACAAGGTTATCCTGGAAGAAAACTTGCTGCCTTCTGCTCTGACAATGTTCCCCAACTCTGAGGATTGTTTTTTCCAGCAGGACAATGCTCCATGCCACACAGCTAGGTCGATCAAGGTGTGGATGAAGGACCACCAGATCAAGACCTTGTCATGTCCAGCCCAATC
>VUQI01032049.1:17004-30410 GCA_015106735.1 Paratilapia polleni | reverse complement strand
GGATAACATGTATCTTAAGCATCTGAGCTTATCTTTCCATCAAATATCCTGGAGGAGGAGTGCCGGTGGTAGAGGGTGTGCAGGTGGGGAGGTTATCAAACTCTTGGCGTGAGGCAGTGTTCAACACAGTCAAACTACCTTGATGCCCTGCGCAGCGATTTGTCAAAATGAATTGTGGTCAAGAATCTTATTAATAATTTCACAGGGGGAAAAAAAAAAAGAAGTCACTGCTCTCTCATGTTTCTGCTTGTCTATCTCTGTCTTTCTCTCATCTTTCATCTGTTGTTTTTACTTGTGTGACTGAATACGATTTGAGAGGCAGGAATCAATTTGGAAATTAAGCTTTCACTTCGATTCGTGTTATTCTTCCTTTTAAAAAAAAAGTGTCTGTGGCTAGTAAATAATTTTTCAATTCAGTCAGTCAATAAATTATTTCTGTCTCACTTTCTATCTGTTTCTGCTGTTGCCAGGCCTCTGTTGTGGTTTTAAAGCACTTCCCGATGAAATGCGTTGAATTCCCTTGCAGGCAAACAGCAGCACCTCAGCTGCAGGGCTTTGATAAATAGCTAGCCAGGTGCTGCTCCAATTTGTCTTCATCATTAATTTTTACTGGGCTGTAACCTAACTGTCATTGAGCAGAAGCCCTAAGCAGAGGTTTTGATGTGTTCACGAGTGTGTATATACTTAAACAGCTTGCACTTGCTTAAACCCTCATTAATGGAAAAGGCCTGAGGCATTTGGAAGAAAAGTGAACTAGAAACACTTTTTTTCCTCCCATTTTAGTTCTCTTTTGTGAGTATTTTGAGCATTAGTCATTGAGGTTAACATCTGTACAATCAGGATTTAGTCACCTCACTGTTTTTTCTTTAGAGGAACAGAAGAAACTGACTTGACAGCACTGGCTAACTGGAATATAAAGTTGTTACCATGTCTTCATCACTAACTTGGAACAATGATTGCATTTACCCGTACAAGAGATAGGACATGATGTTCTGTGTGTGTGGTCTGTGAGAAAGTACATGCTTTACTTTTAGGTGTATTTAAAACCTGACTTGCAGGATTTCCAAAGTTTGCTGGCAAGCACCTTAACTTTGATGTTCAAAGCTACTGAGTGATCCATTGCACAGTCAACTGTGAATGTGTTTGTGGTGGGTGGAGGCCTGCAAGTGTTAAGGGGTGAATTAAGGTAATGCCAGTTCAGGTTCTTAGAATGAAGCAGATGCACTCCACATGCTTGTGGTGTTTGGGTGTGTATGTATTTGTGGAACACAACAAAGATGTGGTTTGTTAGGAAGAACAAGAGGAGGAGACATTGGTGGGGGAGGACAATGGCATGGTGTCACAAATGCACACGTGGACACACACACACACACCTTAACAGATGCCTGAAGAAACACTCAGCTAGAACCCTAGGTTATCATTGCCAGCCTTTTGATCTTTGCAAAAACTTAATTCCTGGTTCCTAAATGTGTGTATTTGTATGTGTGTTCATGCTCATGACGCAGAGCATTTAAGCAACATCCTTCTCCATCTGCATTGCAAATCACACATAAAGTCATTAATAGTGCAGAAGCAGCACAAAGGCAGACAAAACTGGTGAAGGGGGTGGGTTGCCCTTTAGGATGCTGTGTGGATAAATTCTCATGCTGAATGCTTTGACCCTAAACTGTACAAAGAACATTATCTCACTGGACACTTTTTTAGGTACACCTTGCTAGTACCGGGTTGGACCCCCTTGTGCTTTCTGAACTGTCTTAATTCTTCATAGCATACTGTAGATTCAACAAGGTGCTGGAAACATTCCTCAGAGATTTTGGTCCATACTGACATGACAGCTCAGGTTAAGCAGTTTGAAGACAAAGTAAGTGAGGCAAGGGTGAGATGGTTTGGACATGTACAGAGGAGGGATAGTGGATATACTGGACAAAGGACAATGAAGATGGAACTGCCAGGGAGAAAGGAAAAGAGGAAGACCACAGAGAAGATTCATGGATGTAGTGAAGGAGGACATGGAGAAGGTTGATGTGACAGAGGAGGATGCTAGGGATAGGGTGAGATGGACGCAGATGATCTTCTGTGGGGACCCCTAAAAGGGAGCAGCCACAAGAATAAGACTGACATGGTAGCATCAGATTTGCTACAGATTTGTTGGCTGCATATCCATGATGTGAATCTCCTGTTCCAGCATATCCCAAAGGTGCTCTATTGGATTCACCATGTGTACATGCTTAAATGCAATGAGTCGCTGTCATTTGATGGACTGCATAGATATTTGTGTTACTGAGCAGTTGAACAGGCCTAATAAAGTGACCTGTGAGTGTGTAATGTACATCACACATGCCATTGCAAAGCTTGACATAATGGGCTCTAACAAACAGGCAAACAATAAAAAATCCCATGAACAATCATAAAGTTTTATTATTTTAAATGTAAACAAAAATCTTTGTGTCAACTCATTGCAATACATATTTGTATCTGTCCAATATTATCAGTATTATTAATATTTGGACTAGTGTATGTGTCAAACCTGAAGGGGAAATTGAGCTCATTTTGAACCGCTTAACCCATTTTCTGTGAATATGTTTAAACTATGCAAAGAAAGAAAAGAATGACTGCACACTGAATGTGTCTAATGAAAGTTGAAGGCTGAAGACATACAGGAATATCAGTTATATATTATACATGCAAACATTATCAAAGAGGCGACGTGGCTATATCCAGTATAATGAACTTAAACAAAAGCATTCTTCCACCATTTTGTTAATCAGGCCTGACGGTTAATGAAGTTTTAATTTACACCTAATCAGATCTTGTAAAGCATGCCCAGTCACCTAGGACCGTACAGGGACTCAGAGGGTCCAAGAGACTGGCTCTTCAGAGATCACCACTCCACTCTCATTAATGTTCAAAGGTCTCTGTTCCTCCTTCTTGGCACAGGAATCTTCAGATGTATGCTCTGAGCAAGTCAGTGTGTAATTTAAATGTTATTTTTATGTCAGATCCTCTTTGTTATATCATTAACAAATGAGGTTGACAGACAAATGGGAAAAAGAGGGGGTACATACAGAGCCATCAGTTGGATTTGGAATGTCAAATGTTTGCACTCCAACCAGATGGGATACCAATATTTTATAGGTCATTACTTTCCACACATTATTCTCCTGATGTTTGACTGCTGATGCATGACTATCAAATATGCTAAAATATTATGGCGGTTGGTAGCTGAAAATGTAAATGATTAAACAATGTCATGTAAACCATGTAAAAAATTCTACACAACAAAAACAAAACTTCTAACAAACTAGCTGATCATTTATTTACTGCAGTCTCTTCTTTCTGCCTCTTAGTTAGCCATATCTTAATTATTTGTCAATTAAGATATGCCTAATTACCTCATTTCTGGAGTCTATCCCAGTCATGGTGCAAGAAGTGGAGTACACCCTGGACAAGTCAGCAGTCTATCTATCTATCTATTACCATTTAATGAAAAATTACCAAATATCTATATAGATTTTAATGTGCTCTCTACCAGTATTCTCTATGAAGCATAGTTTGCAGTGATTGAGGACATTTTCTTAGTGGTTTCTCAACAGTGTGACATTTTTAAAATTGATAGTTTAAAATGATGGAGAGGCAGTTCTTGTCGAGTAACACGAGCATTTTGTGGCGCAATTTTATGAAGGCCAGATTCTGTCTCTCTTAATTTAGTTTCTTTGTGGAGAAAATTTCCGACTCATAATAACTGTCATTATATTTGAAATTCACAGGTCTGACTTATCTACTATAATTTACATACTTCTCATATTATAGAATACAGTAGGTTAATGAACTTTACAGAGTCTTCAAAATAACTTGCACCTTAACTTTAGCAATTCAGCTGTTGGTCATGTGAAACATGTTATAAAACTGAACACTTTTAACTTAAATATCTTTATTTTTATATTCACAGTTTTATTGTAAACATAAAGAGTATGGTACTGTCAATCTGTCACCCAAATAACAAAGATGTGGTAAAGAGTTTAAAGTCAGATAAAGCCACTTCACTTGAGGTTGCACTGACATCCTTTTAATTAAAGGTTTCCCATGCATTTTTTCCCATAGGCCCATTTTCTGTGCATAAATGTGTAAATGTTGGAATGAAAGACCAAAAGATGTATATTTATTATTATTTTGGTGTTTTGACAGAAATGCTAGTTTTTTTATACAATGGAATAGGCCTAAAAAGCCTCTTAATTTTTGTATGTCTGTATTACTCGACAGCTCAAGTCTTTTCACATAATGAGAGTATTAATAAATTTAAAAAAAAAAAAGAAAAAAGGAAGAAAAAAAAAGCACTGAAACCACTGTGACTCATAGAAACACCAAAACTTGCATACTGCAAATTGTTCAGTGATAATAAAATGGTTAAATAGTCCCACCAGTTTTTTGTACTTTACACATATTCCTACCATCTGTTAAGTTGTGATGGACAGTCTGTTACTTACATAAAATAAGCATGTTTGTAAACCAAATCCCAGTAAGAGAGGCTAAGTGTAATATTGGATGGCAAGGTATGGCAGTAAAGTCTCCCTTATCAACCTTTTAAGAGTAGTCTTTTCCATGAATATTATATGTTGTGAATACCACTTTGACAAAAACAACATTACTGTTATGGAAGATTATTTTAAAATAGAAGTGCCCCTCTGGTAAGTGTGCATTCCAATCTCCAAAACAGCCCCCTCCCTTGACCCAGTCACCTATACTTGAATAACAGTGTGTATGTTTCCTTGATATTCAATCCACTCTGTGGTCTCTTGCTGATTTTTGGTCTCTTCTCAGATGTGATTTGGAGTATCATGTAAGTCATACCCTTCATAGGCCACATGTCCTAACTGCATACTTTCTCATGAGAGGGAGAACTCAATCTGTGTATAGTGTGAAATCTATGATATGTCATAGCAGCTCTATCAGCTGTGCCGTTCATTCACATGCTGTATTGTTGACTCAAAATAAAGATGGCTTAGTTTCACTCATCATAAAGAGAGGAGCAAGAGCAGCTAGATCAGGTTCCAGTTAAGATACTGTCAACTGAAAAATGTCTTCCAAGGAATGTCTTTTTTTTCGATATGTGAGGGGTACACTGGTGGAAGAGAATTATCATCATCATCAAATGAGATACAATAAAGATGTCTTGTCATGGAGATGGGGAAATGCGAGATGGGAAAATGCAGATCTTTTTTTTTGTTTTGTTTTTGGTGGTTGGTAACTTCCCTTCCAAAATCCAAAACAGTCAAATGTTCTACTAGGAAAGTTTATAAAATGTTTAAGTTACATCAGCATGGTGATGCTGTGGTTGTCACTGTTGCCTTATAGCAAGAAAGTTGGGGTTCGAATCCACTGGCTGACTGAGGCCTTTCTGTGTGGCGTTTGAATGCTTACGAGGGTTCTCTCCAGGTGCTTCTTTCCACAGTCCAAACACATACAAGAGTTAGGTTAATTGGTAGTTCTAAACTGACCATAACTGTGGATGGTTGTCTGTCCTTCCGGGATAGACTGGCAACCTGTCCAGGGTGTACCCTGCCTTTTGCCCTATAACAGCTGGGATAGGCTCCAGCCCCACCGCAACCCTGGATTGGATAAGTGGAAGAGGATGGATGGATTTTACATCTTATTTGTTTCTCACTTTCAGTCTTTGAATGTACTTGGTTGATGGACAGCTCTATGTCAGTCAAGCCTACTGAACCCATCCAATCCCAGGGAGTCAGCCCATAAACATCAAAAACCATGCTGGTTTTAAATTTGTCCCATTTTACCTTCGAAGTCATCTTGTCGTGATTTCAACTATTTTTAGTTTGCTCCCTGGAAGTACAGTTTTGTCCCCATACATGAAAGCCTTTGCGATGTTCGCTAAATCCCATTCATAACAGCACAACTTAATTTTCCACTTATGGAAGTAGAGGAAATTCCAGGAAGCCAAATCTGGCTACTAGGGTGGGTGGTGAGTGAAGATTATATTGATGTGGCCAAAAAACTCATGCCACGGTAAGTGATGGCACGTGCCACAATCCCAGCCATTTCTGCTGAATGTTGTCCCTCAGCACCTCATAATGTTACAGTAGAACTCTGCCTTATTGTTGCTGTTTTGTTTTCAGTCACTTTTTTGTTAAGATTTAGGCAAAAACAAACTAATTGGTTAGGTTGAGAAAAAAGATCATAGTTTAAGAAGTGAACAACCAATTTTGGTCATTTGAATAAGTGCAATCTTTGGATAAAGGCAGTACTGTTGACACCATGAACCTGGTGGGTACCATGGTACCATTTAAATGCATAAAAAATGAAAATGTTTACTTTTTTATTTAATTCTGCAAATAACTTTTTATTACCTGTTCAAATGATCTTCCCTAGTCCTTTCTTTAATCTTATCTAACAATATTTCTGTGCAGTAATAAAATATAAGATCAGTTGGTAATTAAAAAATGTGACTCAGTGAGCAAGAACATAAAAATTCACAAATTAGCACATCTAAGTATTCTAAATTCAATCTCGAAGAAATGAGGCAATGTTAAAAGGTAGGAAGGAGAAAGAACTTTAGCCCTTGGACCTTTAGGAGTTAAATAATCAGAAATATAAAATGCCAATCTGCTTAATCTTTCAAACTGAAATCACTTTGGGTTTAGCTTCTGATAATAAACACAGCTTTACGACAGTTGAGTGTGGCATCTATCTTTCTCTCTTTCTCACTCTCTCAATTTCTGTTCATTCAAACAGAAGTAACAGCAAGTGCCAGCAACACATTTTGACATCTGCTGATGGTGGCAGTAATTCATGACAAACATCCACACTGCCTGTCTACATCCACATTTGACACAAATGTGTAGCCATCATCACTGCTTCCACAAAACAGATACAGGCCGGTAAGCCGCAAATCCTATTTTTGACCACAGCCGATAATTCTTGCAAAAACCAGAGAGTCAATATTTTATCACAGGGGTACAGCAAACACATGCAGATGCATTGTTGGTATGTTTTCTTCTTAAATATTGATTCCTAAGCCACTCTGCAGCCATCTGGTCTGTGGAATATATTCTGTACGTGAAACACACACACACACACACACACTCACACATACAGCCACATGTGCAGATGCATTGTTCTCACAATCTTTTACACACTCACATATGTGCACACAAACAGTCATTCCCATGATTTCAAGTCACACTATCTTCACTGACATCCAGTCAACCCTAACCCTTGTCCTAACTATTGCGCCATAAATCAGAATAAACAATTCCAAACCCTTATAAACCTAACATTAACTTAAATTTAACCCAACCTCAAAAGATATCTTCACCTTAAAACAGAAGTTACATTAGTAATACCCAACACAATGACACATAAAGGTGAGCACACACAAATTAATGTGAAAACACATGACCAACGTGAAAGTGATCTTTTTTCTTGCCAGCTCTTGCACAAAGACACACAAGGGCGGACACCCTTGCGCTTGCCTCTCACATGTCCTTGCTAAGAGGGAAACAGACTTCTTTCCAAAAATGAGTAACAACACACATGAAAGGACGTCCAATTTGTTTTGTTCTGGATTCCAAATGTAATTTTATGTGACTGTCTAAACCACCGTCATGTTGCCTGCAACAATGGCCTTGTTCCACTCATTTGCCTCTTTCTTCATATGTCACCACTGAAGTGGCTTTGGACAGCTTCAAGCTGCAGATGTTGCTAGAGCACCTCCTTCCTCCTATACAAGCACTTTATTCGTCAGCGTAATTGTATTAGAATGCACCTCCAATCCTCTGTAACAGAAAGATGTAAGCCGCTTCGCTTGCTTGTGGAGGGATCAACAGTCTGTCCTTTAAAAGCCTTGCAAAGCTGTGTGTTTGTGTGTGTGTTGCGTGTGTGTGTACATATACAGTATGTGCATCTACAGTTCTATGTGTATACACAGTTTGCATCCTTCCACACATATTTCTTCACCTCAAACACACATACAGTCATACAGTATAAGCAGAACCACCTCTGTGTAGTGTGATTAGGTATAGCTGTCGCTGAATTGTGCTGAGCACAGCCAGGGCATTGCTGAGGATTGGGTTGCCCTGTCTCCACAGAGAGCGAGAGAGAGAACACACACAGACATGCACCCTCTCTCTCTCACATATGCACATACACAGACACACACACGCACACACACACACACAGCCTGTCTGTCTCCACCTTGTCTTTAGCCAGTCGCCAGGAAGCAGCTGGCCTGAATATCTGAGTGCCTTTAATGAATTGAAATCTTCTGGGTGCGAGAATTTGGTGATTAAAAGCAATAAGACTAATATTCCTGGGTGGGTTCGGAGTCAAAAGAGGATTGTCCTTTGAGAGAAAGAGATGGAGGAACGTGAGGAGAGAGAGAGCAATGTGCTTTGCAGTGTGCAGTCTCCCTGTCCCCCCAATCCAACTCTAGGGGAATAACCCCAATTAGAGCAGGGGGAGTACAGCTGAAGCTTTTTAAAAAGGGGAAGGAGTTAGGAGAGATATTTGTTGGTTGGTCTTAGAGGTGGAGTCCTAGATGGCTATGGTTTGACGTTTGTATTTCATTTAGATTGTGATGGAGGCACACTGAAGGACTCTTGATTTGACCTTTCAAATCTAAAACCTAAAACATTTCTAATGCTCATGTTAAAGCTACAGACTTAACACAACAACATAATGAAGTAGTTTAAACTTACAGTGCATAACTTTTGCCTCCCCTTTTCTGGCAGTAATTACACAAACAGTGATGACCCTTATGACGTATGCCTACATTGGTGGTAATCCCTGTCGGTCTTTGCAGTTGATGAATTTCTTTTTTAGACTGTAATCCTTCCCCTTAGTGTAGTTTCTTGTTTATGTGGAGCAACAGAACCTTTTCTTGTACACTTCCTAGGGTTTTCCTCCATAAGCTGAACCACATTTGTTGTTGCTACAGCCTATTTCATTTCCGTTACGATGGTCCCCTCTTCAGTTCTGGCAAACCAATCTCTGCTTGTAGATGGTAAGATGCTGGTGTATGTATCATGACTAGGGATGAAAGTCTTAAGAGTTTTGCCAATTTTTCTATTTGTGTAGCATGTATATATTTTTATCCTGTATGTTAACATGATCAATTACCATCTTACAAATATCACTACCTTATCTACAGTCACTTAATTGTGAAGTAGCCCACTATACAAAATAATTAAAACTACATTTCATGATTTATGTCTGGTACCAACTGTTTTTTTTTGTGGTGCACAAGAGTGTGTCTTTTTCTTTTTCTTTTTTTAAATTGTGGGTTGATATGCCTAGCCATACCTAATTTAGGTTTTTTTCTTCAAAAGTATTTACAATTTTCTGTAACCTTAAAAATACCACAGCTTTCATTTTTAGATAAAAGATCATTTTAACACTGACACGGGATCCAAAACAATCACTGATACTGAAGTAAATTGGTTTTGGAAATTTGCAGTTTTCAAAATTGACATTGTAATGCAGTGGGATTTTTTTTAAAGCATCACTCATCTGAAAATGTCACTATAGCGACTTAAAGAGGTAAAAAAATAATATTTGGTTTGAAAAGGCATCCTGCTTGTCCTGATTATCTGTTAGCAAGGTCATATTTTGCAGTCAAAGTAACTGAACAAGCTCTTTGGTCTTAAAGATGTTTCCCAACCCATCCAAGAAGCTTTTCAGCTTCCTTTGATTCATAACATTTAGATATAACTTGAAGTGATGCAACACATTTAAAGAATTCCTAAAGTGAACATTTTGGCAGCTAATATATAGTGCCTCGAACTGTGCCTCAAGGCATGTCTCGCAGGATATTTTCATTAAATGAGCATCTTAGGTTATAGTGTTTCTTCAGTGCATTAATGCTTTTTTATTTGCACACTGTGCTATTACTCTTTGGAAGTAGTTTAGCTTGAAAGCTACAATCAAGTTAAAAGTCATGACATTAAATTGTATGCTTAAAGCAAAGCTTCGTTTAATTAGCCCACAAGTCTGACAGATATTTAACATGAATCACTTCCCTGATATGTCTAGAAGAGGCCATGATGGGGGAAAAAAAAAAGGTTTAGTGCATACATGTTGAGCTTACTTAAAAAAAAAAAAAACACTTCAGACAGACAGAAGGAGAAAATCCATGTTTGCCTCATCCAGTTGTTGCACTCACTGGTATAAAGCTGACAGTTCACATTTCAGGGTGAAGGTTTAACTTTCACATATCACAGTTTGTAGAGCAGCAGTAGCGTACAATGGATAGACAGAACACATGGAAGCATGCCTTTACACATGCACAAACAAACACACATGTCCAAACTGAATAAAAATTAGCAATATT
Source organism: Paratilapia polleni (assembly GCA_015106735.1). Taxonomy (NCBI): domain Eukaryota; kingdom Metazoa; phylum Chordata; class Actinopteri; order Cichliformes; family Cichlidae; genus Paratilapia; species Paratilapia polleni. The sequence goes on along the minus strand of VUQI01032049.1, from coordinate 20,068 downwards.
AATTCAATTACATAAAAAAATTTACATAATGCAAAAGCGCTGCCAAATACATAGCATGTCACTCAAATCTGATTTAACCGCATGATTCACTAGATTGTCCCTTCTCTCTTATTTTACTTTTGTCTCCTACAGACTTTCTTAATTCAAGCAACATATTAGTCTTGCAGAGCTGTAGTGGACACAGGTTTGTCTTTATCTTCCAATAACACAAAAGAAATGTCTTTACTCTTCCACTGAGCGTTTTATACAGTATGTGTACACATGCCCATGTTTCATTATGTGCTTGAATTTGTATTTTAAGGCTTTGTCTACACTTTCAGTGCTCAGTGACTCTTTACAGATTTATTTGTGTGTGTGTGTGTGTGTTTGTGTGTGTGCGTGTGTTTGTGTGTGACCACTGGACATATTTATGTGCTGCAGTGAGAGTGTGCGCCAAAATGACAAAGTGGGACAATAGTGTAACAGCGGCATCTTTTACTGTTCCTAATTTGTGTTTCATGTCACTACACTGTCACTCATTGTGTTTTTTACTTCTAACGAAGTCCAGCACTGAGTTTACATCTGTGTTTGTGAACAAGCATGTTCTGTATGTGTGTGCCAATAAGATAATGAAATGTGTGCCATTTAATGTCTTACCTACCGTATAATCTTGAAAAATGAAGGCTGTAGGGTACATGTAAACATAATCATTTTCATCATATAGTTAAAAAGGTATTTTGTCTTGGTACTAATGCAACAGATATAGTTGCATAAGTATATAAAGTATTATGAACTTATTTTTGTACTTGTGTTGTAGTTGCATGAGAACAACACTATCAAACAAATGCACCTATGTTTACTGTGTTTGCACGAAATACTTTACACACACACACACACACACACACACACACACACATACACACACACAAAACAGAGCCTTTATTAGTTCAATAAATTGCATTGTATGCATGTTGCACCTCACCTTTTACGTTCAGCTTTACGGGAGATGTCACAGCCGCCTTCCAGTTTTTGCCTGATTGACAACCTAAAGGTGGAGTCCACTACTCCAAAGTGTTTACTCACCACAGGCATTAAACATAACTGTCAATTAGGAGTGGAAGTCCAGGCTCCTAATGGTCTTGTTTAGACTTTCATGCGGACATGTATTAGTGTGTCTCAGTCTGAGAGAGAGAGAGAGAGTGTGTGTGTGTGTGTGTGTGTGGAGTGAGACACGTGAGGAGCAGTATGAAATCCTGCACAGCTTACTCCCCTTGATCATCCAGAGTAGTGAACATTTCACCTGACACCTTTACGAGAGGACAGGACCCTGGACTCATTTTTAAAGTCTCCCCATTCACTTTGATGTGTTTTATTAGTTTTATTAAACACAACTGTACCTGATTTGTATGCCTCTCTCTTTGGTCTCTCAGTTTCCCCTGAATATTTGTACTACTTAACGTTGACTCCGAACATCAGCAGTATTTATGGTTAGGTCTTAATGGGTGAGTTTACCGTGGACGGTTTAACAGTATCAAAAAGGCTCAAATTAGAGACAGGTTAAATTAAAGGGTAACGATGCTTTTCCCATCATTTTTCCTCACTTACAAGATGGAAATATGCTATAAAAATGTATTGGTATTGTTGCTGATATATCTTTATAAAGTTAAGCTTATATCTGGGGCGGCTGTGGCTCCGGAGGTAGAGCGAGTCGTCTACTAATCGGAAGGTCAGTGGTTCGATCCCTGGCTCCCCTAGTCTGCATGCCAAAGTATCCTTGGGCAAGATGCTAAACCCCACATTGCTCCTGATGCATTCATCGGAGTGTGTGTGTGTGTGTGTGTGTGAGTAAGCGTGTGTGTGAGTAAGCACTTAAGTGTAGATAAAAGTGCTGTATGAATGACTGGGTGAATGTGGCCTGTAGTGTAAAGCGCTTTGAGTACACAGAAACTGAGTAGAAAAGCGCTATATAAGTACCAGTCCATTTGCCATCTTGTAATTTCAGTTGGGTAATTTATATGCTTTGTGAAAAATATTTTAAAATTCTCTCAGTAAATCGTGCAAGGAGATAGCTATATTACATCCCAGACTAAAGAAAAAAAAGGCTAATTATTCTAGTTTCTTTCTGCCCATGACAGACACAAGTGGAAGTCTATGCACACTGACTCTAAAATAATATGCAAGTGTCAATTTTCTTTTAACGTCTAGACATCTGTAGCAAATCAATCAATTGCCTAATAGTCTTACTTAATGTCACGTCAAATTAACACTACAGCTCCAGTAAAACGTAATTGTAAAACATAATAGAGCCTCTTTGGCTACGATGAAACTTCAGCTTCAGCAGGTGTGCATCAGAGATAAATGTCTGAACCATTTTGGAAGAGAAAGTGTTGATAGGAGGATAAAGGATACACAGAGCTCATGAATTATCTGCATATGCGAGCTACTTATTTGATCAGCGATAAGGGGAATGAGTCCACTTGCTCTCAAGTCTATGCTCGCGTGAAGCCTATGAGCCCTGCGATAACATCAATGTAGTTTTCAATGACGACTAGTCCTTAGTAACGAACACATCCTTGTTGGTAGGCTATTTGATAGGATTATGTCTTTATTTGATATGCAATGCATGGAATTAAAGAATATCTAGATAAGTTTAAATAATTCGCCCCACACTAAAACATAGGCTTAGGCAGGCCTTATACTTTATAGTACTCAGTAAATTGTCGGTTTTGCCCTTGAGGATCAATATCTAGGCAGTGTCAAGGGCACCCTAGTTTCTTCTACAAATAGTTGAATGAATGTGGGCCAAAGAGGAGGTATTTCAAAAGAGTCAGAAATTCCTCTGCACAATTGTGACTAATTGTGGCATAAATTCACAATCGTTTCATAAGGGGCTTCACAGCTTGAGGTTTGTCATGTGCAATGGCCACCTTGTTCCTATTTTCACCTGCCGTTGCTCTCAATCAAACAAAGAGGAGGGGTGGAAGTTTCTTTTCATGTGTTCAAAGGTGACTGGTTGCTGAGCACTTTTTTTTTTTTTTTTTTTTTAATCAAAAAAAAAACATTTTTTTTTTTAAAAAAATTTTGA
>VUQI01032049.1:0-14325 GCA_015106735.1 Paratilapia polleni | reverse complement strand
TAGCTTTGAGCAGGAATCCTATTTTTAATGTTGCCTCTGTGTGTGTGTGTGCTGCGCGCGCGCGCACTCACACACACACAGAGGCAACATTAAAAATAGGATTCCTGCTCAAAGCTATGGCAACATTTTCTCTGCTTATTGGATTCACAGGGTGCCCACTGTGTGTGTGTGTGTGTGTGTGTGTGTGTATGTGTGTGCGCGCGCGCGCCTATATCTGCGCAGGGATAAGCTCATTTAAGGCCCGTCCTTCATAGTCTTGTTTTAATGTTTATCTGTAGACGCGCTCTTGTAAGTTCTGTTTGTAATTGGCTTGTATATTATATCCCTACTGCTTTGTAAGGCAAGATTGTTGCAAATAGAAATCCCGTCGCCGGATTCTTATGATCCCAGGGGATATTCGGAAAGATCAAAATAGTTAAAAAATGGACAGCAATTATAAATTGATTATTCCAGAAAATCACTGCACTGAAAATGAATTATAGGCCATAGTGCGCGTTCATTTCCTTGGACTGCGCTGTAGAATGTCCAACTTAATAAGCCATTTAGTCTCATATTCAGTCCTAAAATTGTACTTGTCTTAGCACAAGCGAAAATCTCCCACTGGAGTCACATAATAGTAGCTGTTTCTTATACAAGATCACTTGAGTGAAGGCTTCATTTTTTTTTTTTTAAACAATGGTAAAGAGTTCAGATCATGCTTTGGTGTCACTGCAATGACACATGGAAGTGACAAAGAAAGCCAGTTAGTTTGCATTGGAAACAAGTGAGCTCATTTTACTTCCACCGTGGTGCGATTTCCTTTCAGTGTTTAAGTAAAATACAAATTTAGGACTCAACACTAGATCAAACAAGTTTTCGTAAGTTAGTCTATCTTTTGTTAACAGTTTACCGCATCATATTTTACGTACCTTTCTTTGCTTCTAAATTTGCGGTTCTGAAATGCTGTTGCTGCTGCTCAGCAACAATCTGGTTTGGGTTATTTTTAACGAGGGGAGAGTCTGGCCTGTGTTTGAGGTTTGTGCTGGCCTCCAGAGCCTGGTGAGTAGAACTGAGACCCTCGTTTGCAGCAGCGGCGGCGGCGGCGGCGGCGGCAGCAGCCAGACTCACTCCAGATGAATTAGTATACCGCAAGATCCCTTGACCCTGCAGGGGGCTGAAGTTGCCATAGTTTGTGTAATTGCTATAAAAGGGTGAAGTGTAATAAATAGGTCTTCCAAGGATGGAAGGGGGTGGGTAGAGGGAGGGTGAACTGGCAGCCGGGGAGGCTGTGGAAGGCGTTGGGGAAGTGAGAAGTCCACCGCTGGAGGAGGGGCAATTCGGTTGCCCAGACTGCCCCAGTTGCTGTTGCTGATGTTGCTGCTTTTGGTCCGAGGTAGCAATTTCCGCCAGCGACCACAATTTGGGCTTGACTGTAGGGTTAGGAGGCGCTCCCGAAGAAGGCCTGCTGTCAAGGCATGAAGAGGATTTATTGGTGTTAATATTGTTGCTACTGACGAGGCTCCGAGCTAAATCCTCGCGTTGGTTGTGGAGGTGGTGGAGATGATGGAGGTGATGGTGGTGATGATGGTGATGACTGAGAACTGGAGCTTCCACTCCCGTTAGAGGCGACGACGTGACGGGTTTGGGTGAAAGCTGAACCCGCTGGTCGCGGTTCTGGTCCTCGCCGTCCTCTTCGCATTTGTCGCCGGCTTGTTCAGAGCCAAGCTCACCCACACAGCTGACCTTCTCCCCGTCAGACTCTGCCGAGCAGGAGTGGTCTGTCAGGGTGTCTACATGCAAGCTGATTCCTAACACAAGAAGACAAAAATGAAAAAAAGAAAGTCAAACATGTATAGTTAAGAACGAAATGAAAGCAAGAAAGAAAAAGAAAGAAAGAAAGAATCAGCTGAGAAAATCTAAAAAGCGAATTATATAACGCTTATCAAGTGTATTAAACGCTAATGCTTTACAACCAGCCAGACTTAAATAGTAAGTAGGTTCCATTTAATGTAGATTTTATACGATAACAATTGTGCTTTCTTTTTAACACAACCACACAAAAACGCCACCATGGTAATAATATTAACAGTCTCGTTTTATTGAGATCACTTATGCCCACTGCTGTGTTCTGTGTCTGCTTTGCTGGTGACCTGCCATTAATCATGTTAAAGAAAATAAAATGTTCCTCCTAACAGGTCATTAAGTGTAGCTTGAGTCTTAGAACCTCGTTTTCATTAAAAATTAATATCAATCACCGTGGCTACCTAAAGAGTACATGTAGAAGAGTACATGTCTTGCAAAAATACAAAAAAATAAATAAATAAAATGACAATAGGATTGTAATTGACTTATTTCATCTCTTTGATATTTTGACATTAAGCATTAGTGCGCCAACTTCTGCAGTAAATAAAAGGCGCAGCCACCCCTCCCCATCCAACCCTGAATTGATCATTGGCTTGGTCGCCGGATAATACCCCACCTTCATCCTCCGCTGAAGCCTCACTGTTATCCATGTTTTTTTCAGAGCGCTCCACCTCTTTCCTCTCGCCGTCTCCGTCCTCTTCGTCCTCGTCTTCGCTCTTATTCCTGGGTGCCCATGTCATCTTGTTTTCCTTCTTGAGCCTCCTCCGGGCGTTGGCGAACCATGTGGAGACCTGCGTAAGGGTCATCTTGGTGATAATTGCCAGCATGATTTTTTCTCCTTTCGTCGGATACGGGTTCTTCCTGTGCTCCTGCAGCCAGGCCTTCAAGGTGGCCGTGGCGTCCCTGGTGGCATTTTTGCGGTAAGCCGGGTCGTTGAGCTGATAGGGGTATCCTGGGCTCCCGTAAGGGTGATAACTTAACGCCCCGGCCATGCCTGTCGTGTGCGCATCGTATGGAGAGGACTGGAGAAAAAGTTGCAAAAACAAACAAACAAAAAAAAAAGTTATGAGTCTGCCATGTGTTTTTAATAGCTGAGTTAGACCGACATTAAAAAAAAAAAAAAATACGACATTAATGTGGCAAATTTAGAAAACAAACTTCCTGTAGTTTACACAACAGCACACGGATATATATTAACATTAAATTGTGACTAGCAATAATAAATAGTAAGAGTAAAGTTACATCATAAGTAATTATGACTATACACTTTTTTATTATTCGTTTTTGGAAACGTGTCGAAACAAGTGAAAAATGACGGGAATCAGATATAAATGCAGTACCAGATTTTATCCTCTTTTTGTGGTAGTTATATATAACAAGGTGATTTAAATATCCTCGCAAGATTTCGGACGTGTAGTGCAGTGTTTAAAATAAACAAGCCATAAATAATAACTATTTGTTAATTAATTATTATGATTATGGTTTAATCCTGTGTCAAGTTAAAATTAAAAAAAAAAAAAAGAACTCATTTTAATCAGGGATGGTCAACACATCGTGGGTAAAAGCAGGCCACAGAAAGCCATGGACTAATGGTTAACTAATGGTTAGGATCATTATCGGATTAACTAATAACAGGGCTGCCCTTAATATAGCAGTTAAGATAACAAAAAGGAAATTTTAATTTTCTGTAATCACCTATTAACTAACTCATTTCCTTTCAGTGGCTGCTTTTTTGTTTTGTTGTGGCAGCCCCAATGTGTTAACATATCTTCTCTTTGCAGCATTACAAATCCCATTAGCAAATCACTTGATATGCACCTTTCCTAGAACGCTTGAAGTGCCCTGTACCATTAGCATTGCGAGTCATGCTTTTCATGTTAAAATTTAGTTTATTTAACTAAGAATTATATCACTCCACCCACTCTTAATTTCAATGGCGGCTGAAGAAGAAAGAGTTATGGTTTGTGTTATATTAATTTTCTATGTCGCATAAAGTCACTGCTTAGAAGCTAAATGCTTCAGTAGAAATCTTAGGTATTTGTTTTATACAATTAACTGCGCAGAAAGTGTTAAGCGTTAGCAAAGCCATGACAATCTGCAGCTCATGATTAAAAATCCCATTTAAGCCAAGGGGGTCAAAGATTTTATAGCGAGGACCCCTCTAGGAGGCCATTAGATATGAATGTATAGCACTCAATGGAAAAGTTCCGCAACTACTTACTGAGCAGTGAATCATGAAAAAAAAAAAAAAATGCAAACCGATTTACTGGCGCTGCACGCCTGCGACTTTTAAACGCCAACAACTACCATCTTTAAAGCGTTATCACAAACAAACACATATTAGATGTTTTACCATGTACGATGGGAATCCCGTAGTGGGATCCGTGGAGTATGACAGTGGAGTGGAGAAGCCTGCACCGGCCGAGGCGGAGAAAGCAGCCGATCCGGGATATGGGCTGAAGGCTGAGCCAGACGACGACCTCGCCAAGTCTTCGTTCCGCGGGGCGGCCAGAGCCGAGGCCCCGTAAGCCGGACATGAATACAGAGCCAGAGAGCCCGGGGGCTGGTAGAGGTAACCCTGAGGATAGGACATTGGTGAGCGCGCGATAGGTCGCCGAATCCAAAAAGGGGAGGAAAAACACACAAGGCGGCGGACAACAGCGGCCAAAATAATAAACAATCAACTCAATAATCAGCCGTGCAAACAGTCATCAGAGAGTGAAAATAAAAAAAAAAAGGCCTCCCTCCACTGCCCCCTTACTGGGAAAAACCCCCCGAAAGATCTGTTAAAGTGCCCACATAGAGGCAATGTGGCATGCGTCTTGATCCCCTAGCGTCCGATGTTTTTAGTACGCAGCACTATGAAGTGAGGAGTTAGGAGGGAACGAGCCAGTGGAGTTTCAGACACACAGAGCATTGGGGGAAACAGGAGCTGTCACTCCGGCTCATCTGAATATCCCATCCCCGCCCCCTTTCTGCCTGATAGAAATGGAGCCTCGGAACATAACCAAGACTCCACACGGCAAAAACGTAGCGTCTATCCATCTGATGAATAGACGTTTGACTTGGAATTAGTTTGTTTTTTTATTTAATTTTTTTCCCCCTCACAATAACATCAAGCAGATCCTCCAACTAAATACTATAGTGATGTTATTGTTGGTAATGAAAATTAGTTGATTCAAACGCTGCAGACATGGCTCATTTTCCATTTTTTTCAGGGGAAATTTACCAAGATTGTAAAATCGACTCAAAATGTCCATTTCAATTCCATTATTTCAAAAATGGTTAAATCCAGTTTAATTGGCTTCTTAAGCTGGATATTCCTGCAGTACATGGCATGAGCAGAAAGAGAGATGGAACAAAAGTTCATCTGTTTTGCTTATAGGCTAATTTTTGTCCTGTCGTGTTATTCTTATTTTGTTTTAAGACTAAGTTTATTGTGGTACATGGTGTCTGTGTGATTAAATATGATCCCATAACAATGGCAAGAGAGGGAAGAGAGACCGAACGGGAGCGAGAGCATAAAATGGCCAGTTCTCTCCACTTGCAGCTGGTTATTTTGCCTGTCGTTCACACGCCGACACATCCATGAATGTATGTGGACTCCGATGTGTACGCGCTCCTCACGCAGTGCGCGCTCTGGCCTGCGGGAGGCGTACACTGCTCCCCAAGTTCCACTACTTAGCGCATCTATATGGCCTCCGCTTATTATTACAATTTCATTAATCACCAGTAATAACATAGGTGGTTGTGGGCTATTGTCGCTTTATCAGGGGCGGTCTTTCCTCTGTGCAGACACCGAGATTAACCACCAGCTCCATTTGACTGTGTGCGTACGGCTGATGAGCTGGATAGCTTCTGCTCTCATACTTGGTCAGTGTGTTTGGACACTCACCTGTTCTGCGTTGCAGTATATCTGTGTGCGCTTTCGACGTGTCTTCATGCAAAGCAATGCAAAGTCATTTACTTTATTTTTGTCATTACAGACATTATGACCTCTGTTGGAGAACAGAGATACAACAAAGCGTGTCGACAACCTGAAACAGACACCAGGTTTGGAACGGACAGTCAAGGAGTATTCATCCATCAGCTGCTTATTCCTTCACTGCACTGTGGGGTGGCAGTGTTGTAAAACAGCCTGTTCTCGGGGCAGCTCGTGAAGTAATGATGACATGTGATGTATTTGGATGTTTACATGGACGCTAGTTTAACTTATTTCACTTGTACTATTTCGCCTATGTGCAGTATAAGTGCAGTATAGGTTCCCTGTTAGCAGGGATGAATAATTTATATATAGGCCTAACACCTAATTAACATAAAATATAATGTAAAATAATTATATTTTGGTTCATACAAAATATGTGGATACTGCTATTGCTCGAAGTACTACTACTACTACTACTACTACTACTACTACTAATAATAATAATAATAATAATAATAACCTGTCATAAAAGGCCCAACGTGTCCACATATTTAATCATTTAGTGAACAAATCCATCACTGATATGTAATATTGCCCAAAAAGTAAAAGTATAAAAGAAAATCCTAAATATTGCTGGATTACAATGCTTATACTGTATTTTCACAATTTTATACTGTTTCTAATTACATAGGGCTTTACATTTACATACAGTTATAGCATAGGGTAGGCAAGTTACCCAAGTTACCCATAGTTGAGTTAACTGACTTGCTTCATTTTTTTTCCAACAGAAAATTAAATGTGATTATGCTTAAAGCTTGACCCATACATAACCTAGCATTTTGAACTGGGACATTGTTGTCCTGGAATGGGATAGTAGATAGGCCTTTAGAACACTTTTGTGATACCATATTCACAGAAATGCATACGATATAAGAGTCATACAAGTACATCTTTCTGTAGTCACAGTTTTTTCCCCCATCGTTTCAGCCTGAGGAAGCTTTACTTTTTTTTTTTTTTAGAGGTTACAGAGACACAGATTGTTTAGTGTATCCTTAATCATTTCAAGATCCGTCTGAATTTTAGAAAATAGCTTCTCTTTTTTTATGCACATGTAGGTGTTTTCTCAGTTTCAGGCAGGAGTAATCAATCCCAGAAGAATAAATGCGTGATCTCAAAATAGATTGGGTCAAGATATTATTGACCAGGAGTACTGAGTGGCCCACACCAGGGGGCACTGTCTCCTCTACACACAGGCCATGGGCTAACTGTTAGTACTGTACCAGCAAGTGTGTGTATGTATGCATGGTCTGTGAGGATCTAAATCTGAAGACATATATCATGGAGAAATTATATGCATGCGCATCTAAATTGTAAATGCAAGTCTGCATGCATTTGCTATTGTGAAAGTGGACCTGTTGGCTGTGCATAAGTGCATAAGTTTGCGTGTGTGTGTGTGTGTGTGTGTGTGTATGTGTCTGTGTGTGTGTCTGTGTGGATGCATGTTAAATTCCACAGTAGTGGATTCCAGGTCTCAGTTTCAGAAATGCTGCTCCAAAGATATTTTAGTCCTAACCTGATAAAGATATAGGAGATGGGAATGAAGCGATTGACACATAGACAGAAAGATGAGAGAGACAGAGAGACAAACAGAGGAAGACTGTATAGACTGAACAGAGATTAAAGTAGGCATGAAGAGAAACAGAAAAGGATGAGGTCAGACAGAAGCAAAGAGGAAATGATGTGGACTTTTCAATATGAGCTTAATTTATCATCAATTTACTTGACTATACTTTAATTTACTCAGATTGGCTATAGAAGTGATTGAACACCATTTTACAGTTATTTACATTATTTCAAATAATTTGCATTTGTTGTGTTATTGAGATATTTATTCTGACTTACTAATAATTATAAAATGGTAATACAAAAAAAGTACATTTTTGCATTTTTTAAAATTATTTATTAGCTTTTAATAAAACAATAGACTTCAGACCTAACTAACTGATGTCTTTACAAATGATTGTTTAAAGGATAAAAGTAGTTTTCATTCATCTGCTCACTGATGATGACTTCATATCAGATCCCATTTTATAAGAAATTCTCTCTTCCCTTATGAATAAAAGACATAGTTATCGATTTCTTCTCTCTCAATATTTTCTCCCGACAAACTTTACCTTTAAACAATGGTGAAGTGGCAGAGTTACTTGTAATAATGATTACCAGCAGCTGATTCTTTTGGTAGAGTAAATTGCTTACAGTTAAACTAAATAGCTAAAGGATAAAGCCTTTATGTCATGATATTTGTTCTTGATACAAATGACTAAATGGATATTGATTTCTGATTTTTCATACACTTTTGAACCTCTGGGATATAGCTGCTGCAAACTTTATTTGTATGATATGTGACAAAAGTAAGTATTGGGGCTTGTGTTCCTGAAGTGTGTGCATTTAGGGGCAGAGTTAGCTGCAGCTGGATAAGTGAGGAAATATGGATGTGTCTCTCTTACTCTAATTATACATAGCTCTAGGTTCATGACCAGCAGAGAAATAGACTAGTTATGTTGTTATATTAAGCTGGAGTAAAATCAATTCAGTCTGGAATAGCAGAATGATTAAAGCCAGAGTCTCTTTGTTAAGTGCATTGAGTTTGTCCTCCTTGAAAAGCAGCTTTTGTCTTGTGGTCTGTCTCTTTTGGACTCGTACTAGTGATTTTTTACTTAGGGAGGTCATTATTGCTCATCTAATCTTGCATCATTAAAAAAAAGTGTGTAAAATGCCCTAACCATGTTTGTGCTCCTGAATTTTGAAACACCCAAAGAGCTCAAAATGTTTTATCCTCTGTGGGCTGGTGAAAGAATGTTCAGTATCCCAAGCTTCCACAAAGTACAGCATATGTGTGTTTTTATGCTCATGTTTGTGCGTGGGTGTGCACAGGAAAGGAGAAAAACTGCATTGTGATCTTTCCTTGAGCAACTTAGTTAGCTGAGCAGACTTCAGCTTTATGTGATCAAAACAACTCCCCAAAACTCTTGAGATCATTTTAAAAAAAAAAAGACAAAATGTTGAAGTACATGACTTTGTTTATCTGTCAGTATGTCACAATTGCTGGATTTTGATGCACTACTACAGTTCATCTCCTTCCCTTTTTCTTTTGTACATTGAGGGGGAGGGGTCAGTAAGAGAGGGGGCAATTCATGGCGGATGTGAGGGGTTGGGTGGCAGACTGGCGACAGGCCGTCATCTCTCTCCCCGCCTGGCATCTGCCCACTGCTGCCAACCCTCTTCTAATCAGCAGCCGTCCATGTGCTTGGCAGCAAAGGGGGTTTCAAATCAGCCCCTCGCCCCGAGTTAAAAACCCTAAGCCCTATCACTTTGTAAACGGGTACCTTTAGGGTGACTGAAACAGGGACGCCTCTGATGTGCTGAAGTGGAGAACATTGGTTGCCACGTTGCTTCAAATACATTATGCTGCTAGCACTGTTGTTGCCGTTCTTCTTGTTTATAAGAAAGTAAATCACTAGAAAGCTCTTTCTCTATAGGTTTGATTTGTCTGACATGCTGCTAACTGACATGGATGTTGGGGAAAACTGTTCCCAGCGAGGAAAGTGAAGAAGTAAACCGATGGGCTTGAGGTGTAGTTCCTCCTGAAAAAAGCAGGGAAACAACAACTGCACTTGTAGTGAAACATAAGTCTATATTTTGCTTTATTTTGACATGTTGTCTTAGTTGGTAAGACATGGAAAACAATGTGGCTGCTATCTAATTCACAAGGAAAATGTCTCCCAAGTGCTGTCTTGCAAACTGCAGGAACAGAGGTTGTTGACAAATCATTGTCTCACCAATTCAGAGTATACAGCATGAAGCGTTACAAGTTAGAAGATGAGTACACCAAGACTGTTAGGTCTACAAGTCTTCTAGCTATTTTAATTTCACAAATGTTCATTTCAGAGCATGTCATGTGGTATATAGCATAAAGCTACAGGGCTCATTCATCTGCCGGCTGGGGGATTTAGGTGGAATGACTGTTGGCTTCAGAAAATAACAAACACAAAGAATGGGCTATGTGGAAAAGGAAGAAGGAAAAAAAATCCACAAATTATAGGAATTATGTGCAGCATGGGTTTCAAACACACACACATCCAGACAGACTGATTGATGAACGAAATGAGTTGCCGAAAATCAAAGGGGGAAATAAAGGGAGACACAAAGGGGGAACAATTTGAAATGGACTAACCCTCTCCGGTGGCTCTGTAGCCAAGGGTCGGGCAGATAGGGTTGCCTAGAAAGAGTCTGCTGACAGCCAGTGTCACTGGGCTTTGTAATCATTGTGCTGGACCTGATAGGGTTACTAACGGCTAATCCAGGCTGACCTTGGTTAGGTGCCCTGATTGAGGATGGCTTTGTACAGTTGGGACAGCTAACAGTATGACGGTGACGCTGACATATAATGTCTGCATGGGGACTTGCCACCACAGCTCTTTTGTTGTGCTATCAAGTTGCAAGTCCTAGCTACACACACAAAAAAATGTTTTTCTTTGTTTTGTTTTTTTTTTTCTCTGGGTGGAAGAAAGGTGGCATTTAAATTGTCACTGGGGAGAAGGTAAGGTTGTATCTCAAGGTTCAAGAGGTCAACTCTTGTGTTGGGTGTTTTTTGCATGACTTCAAAACAAATCCCATCGTGATGAAAATTTATGTTGCTGCCATGTAATTTGTGTGTGTGAGATAGACATTATAAAAACATCACCACACATCTATGACATGTTTCTGCAGGAGTATCTCTGAGACGTGGTCAAATTGATACAACAGAATTTGCTTTTCACAGAAAGAGCATGAAAGAGCAGGAAAAGAAAGTGACATTTTCTATTAGGAAAAGAAGAATGCTTGTCCACTTGTATAAATCTGCTTTGACAAAGTGATCTTTAATTTAAAAAAAAAAATTAAAAATAGCAACAATAGAAAAAAATGAAAATTTTAACAGTGACCATAATTTTATATTGACTAAAATATAACGAGCTACGCCACATATTAAAAAATTAACAGATAAAAAACTAAAATAAAGTTCTCTGCCTAAAATCTTGCTGTCTACTTATAATTTTTATGATCAATATTGTGTCATATTGTGACATTATCCAGAAAACCCAGCGAATAGATGTAATGTAATGTAATAAGATGGGGAGAGAGCCCCAATTAATGTTAAACATCACACACATACTACACATTCACACACACATACACACACCTTCAGGTTCCAACTGGTGTGAAGGCAGGGGAGAGAAGGCATCCTTGCCTTTCTTCCTGCCAGGGAGAGCTGTAAACGGGAATGGGATTCCCATCCCCTGGAGCCTGCTACTAATCCACAACAGGCCCACTGCTGGATTACTGGGGACATCAGCTGACATGCCAGCTAGCGCACACATGCACACATGCAGGGGTACACACTCGTGCACTCTCACCTACATGCACACACACTAACAGACACACATCAGTGAATGAACACACATGTGCCAACCATGCAATATGTACAGCTCACATGCATAGACAGTGGTACATGTACACACATAATCGAGACCTGGAATGCAGCTCATGGCTTTAATACATTGGCAGGACAATATAGAGATTGCCATATTTCTGCAGTCAGGAATTGGCAGTAATAGCTAAGTCTGTCCTCTATTGTCCCTGCTGGTCTAGTTGTGCATTTATGTATATGCTTGTGGAGTCCCCCACCTTGTGATTATACACATCCATCCTACATTAGATATGGTCATATACGGTGTGAGTCCTGGGACTATTTTTGAACAAAGCAGAATTTTAAAACTATGATTTTGAAATAGTAAATCACCAGATATGTACTATCCAAGAAACTGCGTCTGGAAATCCAATTTAGAAGCTTGGTCAGGAACAAAACTTTTGTTAGTGTTCAGTAGCTCATTGCACTTATAACAATCATGCAGAAAAAATATGTATAACCACAGTTAAACAATATAACACTGTTTCACCCCTTCATTAAAGAGAACTTGACAAATAGTTCAGCAATTTAAAAATAACCTTTCTCAATAAATAATTGCAAAGAATTTGGGGATTTCAGCATATGTGGTAATAATGTGAACTCCAGGCCTTCAGGTGACTCTGCATTAAAAACACATATATTTCTTTAGCATAAATTAAAGACTCAGGAGCACTTCAGAAAACCATTGCACTGAACACAGGTTATCACTCATTTAAGAAGGACTAAGGCTGAGTGGATTAATTTTGATCTAATGAATCACAATTTAACTTATTTTGAGGAATCTGGAATCATTTTGATTATGTATTCCTCTGGGATAAAGATCAGAGTAGTCATTTGGATTGTTGTCATGACACAATTCGAAAGCCAGCACCTGTGATCATATGGGGGTGCATTCATGAACATGGCACGGGTGACTTGCACTTCTGTGAAGGCACCATTAATGATGAACACTATGTTTTGGAGCAACATGTGTGTAAAGATGGCATCTTTTTTCAGGGAAGGCCTTGCTTATTTCAGTAAGACGACGCCAGACCACAATGCTCCATCTTTTCAACTCTGTAGTAAAAGAGTCCCAAACGGGCCTTCCTGTGGTCCAGACCTTTCACTTATTGGAAACTGTTGGTGCATTATAACACAAAAATACTGCGGTTAATGCAACGATGAGATGCTTGACAAAAATGAAATACACTATAAAAGTGCAGAATTCAAACAATTCACCAAAAGTCCCTCATAAATTATAGTAATCAATGCACAAATTATCTATCAGAGTCATCATATATGTTGAAGCTTTGTGGGCTTTGTGAGGCTTTATTTTACCATAATTTACTATTTCTTTCTCTTTTTATCGCATCATATTTTTGTAAGAGGTCAAACAGTATTTGTTACATCAAAAGAACTATGAAGTGAGGATACATGATGAGAGAATTGCTAGAAATTATAAGCTCGAACACAGAAATCAGCTGTAATGCATTTCAGTGTAGTCAGGTAAATCTCAGCCACTGATTAGGTCAAGCGTGGTGGCAGTATTTGTGGTAAACACTGTTCCGCTCTGGAGGCTAAACGTTTGTGTCAGTAAAGAATAATTACACCTTTCGACACTGTATCTATCATGTTAATCTCAGTCCACAGCAGTCACTTTATTTTCTCATTTGTTTAATAGCTCACTAGCAGCTTTATTGTTTCAAAGTGCTCAATAGTAAACCTGTAAATTCTCTGTTCAACATTTGCCCCTGTGGCATTGTGGTTCACCAGCTCTGAATGCTGAAATAAAGCAAACAGTCATTGATCTGCAATCAAAGATCCAGAACAGGAGGTCATTTACATGTAGAGAGGGGGACCATTAGGGACTTAGCTGCAAGGCATGTGTGGAGTGAAATTTATTTAGCAGTGACTTACTGACACTATCGATTTACCTACATTAGGTACATGTGAAAAAAAAAAAGACTATTACTCTACTACTAATACTACTAAGGTGTTTTAAAATATCCCATAGTAGTTCTAGATGCTGTCTAAGGCTGTCTTGCTAATTAGAAGTAGATGTGCATTTGTGTTGTGCTGAACAAAGCCAAGTTAATTATCTAGGGACAAATGGAGAGACAAGCTTTATACTGTGGGCCTTGATACGAGGAAAAGGAATTAGATGGGAGGCAAATGGCTCTTGAAAATTAGGCACAACCACTTATTGGCAGTTGGTCAACTTTGCAACTGTCCCAGGAGTCCTGAGTGCTTATGCAATGTGTTGCAGCTTCTGTTAAAATTTGATGATTAAATGGGCAAATACTTCCTAGATTTGTAGACTGAGAGCAGGGCCTGTTTATTTTATTTATTCATAGCGTGAATATGAATAATTTAATGGTCAGCAGTTTTTCTTTGAGGAGACTCATTATTGTGTGTGGCAGGCAAAGGTTTGTGATTTTTACATTTGGCACTTTTCCACTGTATTGACAGCTGCCAGCTTCTGTTGGGGTGTCTGGGTTTCCTTAAAAAGAAGCCAATCACCAGAGAAGCTCATAAAAAAGGCTGTCATAATCTGGTACATTAGATTATAAGAAACACACACACATACATATATTTGTGGCTGTGGCTCAGGAGGTAGAGCGAGTCGTCTACTAATCGGAAGGGCAGGGGTTCGATCCCTGGCTCCCCTAGTCTGCATGCCAAAGTATCCTTGGGCAAGATCCTGAACCCCACATTGCCCCCGATGCATTCATCGGAGTGTGAGTGTGTGTGAATGTTAGTAAGCACTTAAGTGTAGATAAAAGTGCTGTATGAATGTATGTGTGAATGTGGCATGTAGTTAAAGCTTTGAGTACACAGAAACTAAGTAGAAAAGCGCTATATAAGTACCAGTCCATTTACCATATATATATATTTATTGTGTGTGTATATATACAGCTCCGGAAAAAATTAGAGAGTACACCTTATATATATATATATAAAATTAAGAGACCACTCCAAAATTATCAGTTTCTCTGATTTTGCTATTTATAGGTATATGTTTGAGTAAAATGAACATTTTTGTTTTATTCTAAAACTACTGACAACATAACTC
>VUQI01032044.1:1887-13930 GCA_015106735.1 Paratilapia polleni | reverse complement strand
TTCCTTCCCACTGTTGCCAAGTGCTTGCTGATAGGGGGTCGTCTGATTGTTGGGGTTTTCTGTCTAATATCGTAGGGTCTTTACCCTAATATATAAAGCGCCTTGAGGCGACTGTTGTTGTGATTTGGCGCTATATAAATAAAATTGAATTGAATTGAATTGAATTAATTAGAATTTGGAGGTAAAGGGTCACTGTGACTGCATAAAACAGATTTTTGTGGCCATAATTCAAGAATTCAAGAAATATGACAAAATCATCAGTGAGTGGAAAAGTGACAAGGTCAGAAGATGCCAAATATTAATACCAGCAATAGATAACCTGTAAAGAGAGCACATACAGCTTCAGTGATTAAAAATTAAGTCTAAGTTGAGGGTTACATAAAAAAAATGACCCTTGTTCTTCTCCAGCATCTGACCACATGCTGTCAGTGTCATTGTCAGATTAATTCTTAAATGTACAGTAAAACCATGTGCAGATGATGTCAACTGCTCCTCAGTCTTGGTTCAATATACTGCACACTGCCAGTTCACCATAAATGAGGCCATTTGATGAGCTAAGTTTGGACACAGGGGCCTAATGGCTGCATTAAAGAGGAGACTTGGGAGAAGTCATCCTCTGATGTCTTCAGAGGATGACTTCCTGTCTCTCGCCAGACATCAGTCACTTTAATCACCTTTTTCATTATTCAGTGGATGGGTGCCACCTGGTCATACATGAAGGGTGTCAACGGGATCTGGAGTCTGAAGAAGGGTGAGACACACCTAACAGGGAGCTGTGGAGAGTCCAGTCCACAGAAACCCTTTATTTTCAGCAGAGGCAGGAATACATTTGTCTTGCTCAGCGACTGTGTGTGTGTTTTTTGAAAGATAGGAAATAAAAGAAATTGATTGTATCTCTGTTGGTCCAATTCATCTTTGGAAATGAGGTCATTTTTTAAATCTCATTCACTGGAGATTGCATCATTATGATGAAAATCCAAAGAACTTGAAGTAGAAATCTATTACTTCAAGTTCTTTGCTTTATGTGTTTTGTTGATTGAATCACTCAGGTCAACCGTGCAAACTGAAGTCCTAGCTGAGTCTCAATCTAGATCTAGTTCCTGCAGCAGACATAGATTATGACTCCTTTGCATAATATATTTTCAATCATAAAAGAAAAAAAAAATTCATACCTAAATACCCTGGCTTTCTTTAAAGATGACCAATGTTGATGTTAAGAGTCCATCTGCTTTGTTTTTTGAAAGGCAGCACAAGTAAAACTGACTTAAACCCCAGTTTAAACATTTGAATTCTGGGTAAATGTCAGTATGCAAGAAAGGTAACTCATGCCTACAGGATGATCCACACCCTCACATTTCAATGCAGTCCTACCGTCCACTTTTCACAGGCACACACCACAGAGGAGATAAGAGAGAGAATAAGCTGTCAGCAGGCTGAGTTCACCAGTCCCCTCTATATTCTTCACATTACTACAGAGGGAACAATGTGTCTGCGGTGGCAGGTGGCCATAGTTCATAATGTGCTGATGCTGACCAAGTGTCAGTTTGATCCATGGGATCGGTGAGTGGGACGGGGCTGTGGCTCCTGAATCCTTAAGCAAGCAACTGTGTGGTACTCCTATGGGGACGGTCGGAGACATGATACAGATGAGACCGGCAACTATCTGCCTAATGGCAGACAGATACAAGGCAGAGAGAGAGGGAAAGAGGGATGAAGAAGGAGAAAGACAGTATGCAGGACAGATGAAGGGTTCAGTATCACATTTGAAAAAGGCACAAAAGCAGATACTGCACTTGTCGTTCCGTGTTATTTGTCTTCGTAGGCCAGTAACCCTAAAACTAATGTACTGTATCCGTCCCACAAACAGCAAATGTTTGCAGGCCATTCTGTTTAAGGACAGTCATAACAGTTGATGTTGTATGTTTGAATGCACTGCTGGGGCTCAAGCTTTGCTTCATAAAAGTGTCCCTCTATTTAGTGGTTAGAAAGTAGTAATCAACACTCTCTACAAGTAATATTGCAAAATGTATGGTGATGATTCATGATTGGGCACACCAATATACGATAGAAATGGATGGCTACAATGCAAAAAAAAAAGTTGCAATAGTTCTTTTCTTAAAGCACTTTATGTCATGTTTAAGGGTGTTATTGCACATTGAGGTGGTCAGTTTGCAAAAGGGAAAAGTAATCTATTTTTAGTGATTCTGGGTGGTCTAGTGATTTAAGATGCCGACCATGTAGCAGTTTGTTCACTATTGTATTACAAGGCTGCGAAGTCTAAGTTGACCCCCCCGCCCAGTCTATACCATATAGATAGGTGCTAAGTCTGTTACTTAGCAGCTATCTATGGTTGTACTATGTAGCAGACTAATAACACACTTGAATTTCACTCACAAAAACTAAACCACAAACTTCTTGGATGGTCTGTACTGCACAAGCAACCCATATTATTTGTCAGATAATTCCATTAAAAGGCTCCAAAAGGCACCAACAGCACAAACACAGCTGAGAGGTTCATTTCAGTGACTCAAATTAGCAGAGGGGAGGCCTAGCTGAGAGCTATCAGCTGCAGCATGTCAAGCCTCAACAGTGTACAAATACATGAGTCATAATACATTTACTTATATACCAATTATGAGGGGGAAACTTATCCACAGAGACCAACACCATGCAAACAAACATTTTGTTGCTGTTAAGTTGGACATTTTAAAATGGGAATATATGGGGACTGATTTCCTTTGAGGCCAGTCTCAAGTTAAAATTCTAGAAACTGACACTTCTGCTTTGGCTTAATTTTTCAGCCCCGGATGTTGCTATGTCATGTGGACAGTGCTACATTAAGTGAGTGCAATGTTAAACTATTAAAGTGATACAAACAACTCATACCAGTGCGGAGCGGAGTGAAAATACTGCAAAATGGTAACGCCACAAAATTTACAAGATTCATACCAATAAAATAAAGGATTGACGGGTGGGGTTTGCAGTTCTACATGGGCATGTTTAAAATAGCTATAGTCAGTACAATAACAATTTATAATGTGGCAAATTTGAAGACAACAGATGATCCAACAGAATATGTGGTTCCTGTGACATATTGGCTCCCCTTGACAGAAATGAGTTTCAGCTTGTTGTTTAGCTGTCCAGCCTGCACCTTTACTGTTCATATAGGCTCAGTTAGTGACTAGTTGGTGAATATAATGAAGCATTCTGTATTTAAAGGAAAAGATAATTTCCTCAGGAGTTAATATAAACCAAAAAAAAAAAGAAAATGGATAAAAGAGATGTAATATCTCTAAACATCCCCCCAAATTAATGATAATGCTACTGCTAACTGCTGGATGTTTTTAATAAGCACCTGGATTGCCATATTAACTCAAAAGCTATACTACAATAAATAACTTTTTGCTGCATCCCCATGAAATAAACTTTGTTTATTTAACTAAAGTCTGATGATTACTTGCAGTTTAATATGCGGTACCTCACACTAATGGTTAAACTGTTGATTGGACAGTTTGATAAGTGTCTACTAAAATGCCATCAGCCAGAAGCATTTTATTTATAGGTCTGCATTTTTTGTGTCTATTTGCAGAATTCAAATGACGTACCTGAACACCGTGTCATGTACTTGGAGTGGATTTGTAGAGACCACAGTAGGTTAGGTAGGGAGATGTACTTTTTAGCGCTGACACAAATAAACTGAACTTAGGGGGGGACATAGTCAGGACACAGTTGTTTACACAAACACACACACACACCTTAAGGCAACGTCTGCAGTGAGCAATGAGCTGAGTGAGCATGATCAAAGCAACAAAGCACAGCAGAAGAGACACACACATCCACACATCTTCAGCAAAAAAAAAAAAAAAAAGTGTAACTCGCACACACATTGACAGAGCTACTTTATCAGTCCCAGGATCTGACTCAACAGCATTTACATATTCAACAAACTGTCACATCCACAAATGCACACTGGAGCCCTGGGCATTTGTTTGAAATAGATTAATATATTAAGTGATGCATGAAGTATGTGCAGAGTGACAATAAATTCATTGTTGAGGTGATTCATTGTCATCTAAACAACGCACATGATAAGCTGTTACTGTGTTTGACTGTGGATCTAATAAAATATGCACTCAGTAAAGCTTGCTTGTGTGATTTTTAACTCAGTACTCAATAGTTGGTCAATGAACCGGTAATGAACATCAGTGTTTTTCAGTCAGTCAGTGTTGGGAAGGTCAGATGATGAAGTTGATGGTAGATAAGAGAAAAAGAGAAGGAAGATTCCCAATGTAACATATATATATATATATATATATATATATATACATCCCTGACCCAGCTCATCACCTCTCATTGTGGCTGCTTTCACCCCCACTCTTCTTTCATTTCCAAATGCGCTCTCTCTGTTTCTCTCTTTTGGTCCCGCCATGCGATTTATTGCGCAGGGCAGGCAGACAGCAGAGAAACCTCCCTGTATGGAACGATCTGTCATCTCAACATTATCAGCCAAACACACCGCCTTCCATATTGTGCTACAAGGGCTTGGGCAAATTGCTATTTTTATGGGACATGATAAAGGAAATGCTACCTTATGTTCACATTTTTTACTGCCCGATGTTAGAGCAGGACATGCAATGATTCACTATACTGGAAACTACTTTGTGTAGTTTGTAACGTGTGTATGTGTGTCTGTTGCTAGGTGGGTGGGTGGGCAGAAAGAGAGAAAATGAACATTAATATGGCTGTAAAATTGTCAACCATTAGACAGTTCTATAGTTTGATTGTCATGTCAGTCATAACAGCAAAGAGGTGCATGAGTCTTGCACGGCTGGTTTTAATTAAAGGAAAAATCAAGAGTGATAGATTAATCTCATTTACAAATGGCAGCACTACTGTATTCAGATTGCTTAATCTCAGTTTCAAATAGAGCACTTTTTTTTCTCATCTATTTAGGTCAAGTCCTGGTTGTCATATATCAGCAAGTCCAAAAGTCAGGATGGGCTAAAAGAGCAAAATAAAAAGAGGGCAAAAAGCAAATCTGAAGGCAACAAGCAAACCTATTACCATGTTTTGTGGGCAAGATGAGTGCATGTTGACTTCATCTGTCTGCTCTTTTTCTCCTCTCTCTTCTCTTTCCCTGTCTTTTCCTCTCCTTCAATCCTTCTCTCCCTGAGCCCTCGGCATGCCTGACAGCCAGCGCTGCACCAAACTGACAGGCCCTCAAACCGTGGCCAAGAAAGCGAGCGTTAATTAAGTCATTGCCGGACTGTAATTTCCTTGAGAAGTAAAAAAATTTCTTCACACGCGAAAAGGTTACCAAGACCTTTTCTGTGTCAAAATTACCATGCGTCATGAATATTAATGCGCTTAATGAAGACAACCTTTGGTTCATCAAGAATGTTCCAGTAGCAGGTGCCAAGCTGATAAACTCACTTGGTGAAGGCTGTTTTTTTTTTCTTTTTCACTTTTTTTTTCTATCGCTTTCTTCTTTTTGCAGTTTTATGTCAGATCCTTAGAGAGTCAGTTATTTAAATCAACATCTTCCTATCAGAATTTTCTGGCTCACATGAAAACACATACACATTAACACACATATCTGAACACCCTTTCCTTTTATTCACTTTCAGGTGTCCTTGGGCTTGTCTCTCTGGCCTGCTGACTTTGGTTGTCAGATTTCCAATAAAAAGATTGGTTTCAAAATGTTTATTTCTCAGTCTCAGCTGATTTCACACGTCCTCTTCTTTAGTCAAATGTCTTGGAGTTCAAATAAATTTGATGTTTTCTTTAGCTGCTCAAGTTCAGTCAAGCCTTGTAGCAAGATAATTATACTCCGTCCTTGACATGTTTCAGACTGGCTTTTACTTTCATCACTAAAGAATGCTGAAATATTTTAAAACACAAATGAAAATTATTATGAACCCAAATTTCGGTGTAATAATCTTGCAGTTTTCTAAAATTGAGTAAGACAAGCTCATGGACGTTTCTTGTCATCAGTACTTTTGCTAAAGTTCAGTTGCAATCTTACCGAATATTAGCAAACAAAAAGTATGCAAGACTCAAAATTGATGGGTTCATGACAAACTTGGCTTGGTGAAAAGATTTACACATTAAGCTAAGCCAATAGCTAATTACTCAGGGTTGCTGCTGTGCCTGACCGAATTACCAAGTTAGCTCACTGGCAAGCTACTTAGCTCATTAGCTAACTAGTAGGGATGTTCCCTCTGACTAATTTAGTAGTTTTTTAAACAAGACAAAAAAATTAGACTAGTCGACTAGTCTAAGAGACAGAAAACCCTCAGAAATCATTCAAAACTGAGCACACTTTAAATGTACTTGGTTAAATATTGGCTAAACAAATATTTAGTGTGTATTTCAGGAGCTATACCAAGCCGTTAATCACATACGTAGTTAATAAATGTGTTAAATATCACCTGAAATGTGCAGCACTTTGCGCCACATATAACATTACAAACACACACAGTGTCAGATTCGTTTGCAGACTTTGGCTAACCTTATCAGTGCTAGCAGCAGTAGCCTTGGTTTCTTCCAGCTAGTGTCCACACCCCGGTGCAGAATGTGGTTACACCGGACCACACACCAGTCGCTCATTTATAACGTCCATTCACAGAGAGAGGGAGGTGCAGCCATCTGTCAAGGTTGCAGCCCCAGAAAGTGGCCAGTGGTATCATAACATCTTTGAACCAGTAACTGCAGGTGTACATTAATAAAATAAGAATAATATGTTTAATTGACTAGTATTTCTATTGATTAGCAAGGGCAGCAACATTTAAGCGGCTAGTCGACCAGTCGCTCACATCTTAGTAACAAGTAAACAAAGAAGAACATTTACCTTTGGACGTTTTGGTCTTGTACTGTTTTGCCGTATGCAAGTATCCTCCACCTGTCATCATTTCTGGCATTTATAAAATCAGTGCAGCCCATGTTTTTGTTACTACCAAAGTTACCTGAGGAAGCACTGGCACTAGTGAGTTATTTCTACATTAATATTAGCTATTTATAGAATACTATTAGCCATTGAATTTGGCTCCTGTTTAGTTGTTGTTTAAGTCTACAGGTAAATACTTTCCATATAGGATATTATGAATTTGCAAATGTCTCATCATGTGTTATATCTATCGTTTTACCACTTTTTGAGTTACATGAGATGTAAAATGGTTAGCTGGTTGGTAAAGGACAAGGCTATATGCTGTTCTTACTCCTAACAACATGGTATACAACTTGAGAAAAGCAAAAATGAATTTTGAATAGTCAAACTACACTACCCAGCCAAAAACAAAGTGTCCATTGGCTGGACAATGTAGGTAAGGATCTTCCATTGGATTGGAGGTCGGTTTCAGCAATATCATGTGCCCGACAAATGAGGTCAGCTGACTACCTGAATACACTGATTGACCAGGTTTTTACATCAATAGATCTTAATAACAATCCCAGGATTCATAGGGCTCAAATAGTTAAAGAGTGGAGGGAGGGAGCATGAGACATTACTTTTTCATAATGGACTGACCAGCACAAAGTCCAGACCCTAACCTCACTAAGAATCTTTGGGATGTGCTGGAGAAGACTTTAGGGGTCCAACTCTCCCATCATCAATACTGGGAGATTTGGCAAAAAATTAATGCAACTCTGGTCGGAAATAAACATTGCATAAGCTTACAGAAATGATGCCACAGCGAATGTGTGCCGTCATCAAAGCTGAAGGCAGTGAAATATTAGACTTTTTTTGGCTCGGGAGTGGATATACATATATGGAGGAAAAAAAGAATTGTTTATGTGGCTATTTTTTGTCGTGAAATATTTATTTTCCCTTGTTTTGACTGATGCATCCTACTACAGAAGGTGGCACTAATGGACCTATAGGCTATTTGCCAACCACAATTAGACATTAAAAAGCGAAAATTAGTAACTTCTGACAGGTAAAGCTTTCACAAGCATACCACAACTTTTTAGAGCAGTGCGTGTGGGTTTAATGCAGTCTTCAAAAAATGATCAATTAGTTAACACTGATTATCAAACTGCATTTTTGCTATTTTTACCATTACTGCCCCATGTTCTGATTTAAAAGGCTTATTTGACTCATGAGGAAATACAGTGATTTGCATGGTTTGTTGATTTTTATTCAAGATACATCTTAACACATAACCAGACTCATCCACTAGTACATGGACAGTGACTTATCACTGGCTTTCAGCATCTGTCATTGCCCACTTTATCACTGAGTGTCCCCAGCAGCTGTATCAACACACATTTATTTTTCTGGTTTACACAGTGATTTAAAAAAAAATACCAATGCTTTATAAATAGTAATGGTCATGTTACTTTTTACTAAGCAAGAGGAAGTCACCAAGTGTCATCTACAGAGCGTTTGATCTCTCAGCTCTGTGGATGAGCTGCCCCTGCACTCCTCCTCCTCCACCGCCACGCCGCTGCCTATTATTTCAGTTGTGTAATTGAGATGCAGAAACATTGACAGAACTCATTTACTGCGATGGAGAACTGTGTAATGTGGAAGGGAACACAGATTATTACATCAAGCTGCACACACAACAGCAGACAGATACACATGGCTGTAAAAGAGAATGTAATTTGGCACCATGTTTGAAGAGCTTCTTAAATTGTTCTGTGAGGATGTGAACTTGTGTCATGTATAGCCAGGGAGGCAGAAGTGAACGCAGGTGAAAACGTGTTGGGCGACTCCTTCCATGCGCAGTTAGAGTTTGTGCACAGGTGTTTATTATGAAAATCACACATCAGTATATGTGTTAGGGACTGGCTATTGAAATGGGACTGTTCTGTTTGCTTATGTTTTTAGCATACCAAGAAAATAAGAAACAAAACCTAAAATCTGAAATGTTTATCCGTCTGGAAATATCAACAGCATCTTTTGAATCTTCTTTTAGTCTCTCTTGAACATCATTCCTCCTCTTCTTCCCCCATCAGGATGACAAAGATGATGGTTCATCCTCTTGAGACAAAGGACCTCAGTCACACACATGTGGACACACTCTTAAACACACGCACACACTCACACACACATACACAAGAGCACCGAGGTCTGCTGTCATACACCTCTCATTAATTCCTACCTGTCAGCCGGCTCCCCCTACCGTATCGGCCCCCCGAAAGGTGACAGCTTTCCAATGACTGACAAAGGCTCTTTAGGTGATACAGAAGATCCCTAGCAACCGCTGGCTTCTGTAAAGGGCCCCTCAAATGTCACTTTTGCTGCTAGGAGACGTGCGCACTCACACACCCACACACAGTATTTTTAAAACAGAGGCCTGCTCTCAAGTCTTCAACCATCTTTGACATCCCGAGGCTATGGATGTCACAGAGGCCTCAGCTCTTAAAGCTTTTAACATCCGAGAGAGATGGCGTTGTTTGACAGCGCTATTGGTGGATGCCATTGTTGCGTGTCGTTTTCTCCCCAAGTGCATGGGATTTGCTTGTTTTTTCTGTTGTAAGAGGCAGATAAGGAAGAGCGAGAAACAGAACCAAACTTTCCCTCTGTGTCCATTCAGCTGTCATGAGCTGAGTGGCAACAGCAAGCAATATTGGTGTCGGCTCGCACTAGTTGGTAAGGGGTCAAGTACAGAGAAACGTTGGCTTCTTGTATTGACGTCATTCAGCTGTCCAGCCTGATTCCATAGCGCAGCAGTGTCTGTTTCCAGCATTGTCTGTATTGCAGAGCTGATAATAGTAGGCAGAAGTATTTGAAATATTCAACTGTTGTAAAACTTCACACTTGAGAGAGTAGGAGGTGGGTGAGAATAACTAGTTTTGTCAATGCACAGTAAGTGAAAGCATGTAATCATAACAAACAGGGATTCCTTATTTGTACAACATAATACTAAATATAGTTCTTGTCTGTTATTGTGATCATGGGCGAATGGAGATGAATGTACAATACACATGAATGGCTTGTTATTATGGTTTTCAGAATGGACAATGGCTGCACATGTGTCAACCTGTATTGCTGCAGTCTTTCTCTGTGGTCAAGCTTTCTGAAATAAATGTTCCTTCGTAAGACACCAGAGTCTTCTGAATGTTGTTCCTGCCAGACGCATGAGATTTCCATGACTACTATAGTCTTGTCTGTCCATATAGTCATATCTAATATTTGATACCTTATAGACAGTGTTAGGTGATTAGTAGTTGGTGCACTTGCAATTCTTCAGTGGGCAGAAAAATTTCCATCACATTCTCATCCCAGAGTATCAAATGGTGCTGTTTTCACAGAGCTACACACAAAGTGTCCTTTGGAATTGGTGTCTTGATGCACTAGCCGCTGCAATATTTAGTGATGAGAGATACTGGTCAAAGTCTGTTGCTCTTTAAAAGCAGGAGATAGGAGACAGGAGAGATGGCGGTGGTATCAGCCATAACTGGCTACAAGTTTGAGCTTTCATCTAAGCCTTTACCATTAAATTATGTTAAGCAAAATCCCATTGTAACTCAGTCTCAGAAAATATGAGCTTCTAATAGGAAAAATTTGAAAGCTCTCTGCTCCTCAGGTTTGTTCCACCCACTCTTTCCCCCATCCATTTTGGATAACTCTTTTGGTATTTGGACGATATAAGTAACATGAAGGCTCTTTTTGTGAATAAAATATTTCCTACCATCGATCACTATGAAATAAAGTGAATTTGCCACAGTCACATTTTTTTTTAAGATTTTTCCAGGTTCGTAGCTTTGTTAAAGCTAATGGCTCATCCACACTAGAGTAAAAATAGGACGGCGACCTCCTTGCAAGTAGGCAAAACTGGTGGTTGCAATGAAATTTTTTGTGACCGATTACAAGTAGTTGCCCTGAGGTTGAGTGTGCAACACCCTCAGCCTCTTGGCAAGCACTTTCGATCACAGGACAATTGCACAGGTTGCTTGGTGGGAGGCTTTGAAGACGGCAACCGACCTTTTCCCTGTCTTCAAAGCAATCATTTCAAAGGCAATGACATGATAAGTTCATTGCATGTAGTCGCAATAATTTTGCCATGGTCTTCAACCACTGTTGTTAAAATATGGAACTTTTCTGTATTTTTATGAGATGGTAAATTAAAATAAGCTGTTGAGCTTTAAATTTACATGCAATCTTGTGTATTTTTATGGATTTTTCATGTTAAATAAAAGGTATTTATACGTGTAAAAACAATTAAATTACTTAATAATATTGTCAAAATCTATTGTAATACAATTAATCAGGCTTGAAATTGCAGAAAAAAACTGTTATTAGTTGGGTTTTATTATGTAATTTTATGTGAAAATCTTGTACATTTAATCTGTATTTAATGTAATAAAATGATATATCACACATTAAAAAAAGTCAAAATACTGTTGTAAAACTAGTAACTGGGTTTATAATTTAACCAATCTACTGTTAATTTTTGATTTGATCAACTGTAATATAGGTTTTTATGTGTAACTTTACAAAAAAATCTTGTATACTGTATAGATCTTTACTGTTAAAATGGTATTCCGACATAAAGTTAATGGATTTACCTTTTTAAAATTATCCAGAAAATGTTACAGTGTTACAATATACTGTTAACTGGAGATCTCATCAAGTACAAATTGATTGATTAGATATGATTCCACATAAAAACTTGTGTATTTACGGGATATGAACCTTGAAAGAGTTATACTTAATATTCGCTTTACTTTGTTTAATAATGTTATAATGAAATATCTGGCCTCCAACACTGTGGTTGAATGACACAAATTATAGAATGATGAGATTTAGATTTACAGTGACAACTCTTAAATAATTTGGACACACTTACTTCCTCTGTTTCAGCATTTAATGCTACTAGCGAATAGACCACAACAGAAAACAATTGAACTTCTTTTAACATTCTTGATGACGAAACATGAAATTGTTTGCAACTTATAACAATTTGTTATACAAATGAAAGTGCTCTGTGCAAACAAAACAGAACAAAAAAAAAAAAAAAAAAAAAAAAAACAAAAAACATTAAAAAAAAAAAAAACAAAAAAAAAAAAAAAAAAAAAAGAAAGAAAGAAAGAAAAA
>VUQI01032042.1:0-10038 GCA_015106735.1 Paratilapia polleni | reverse complement strand
TTTTTTAACTCTTGGACCTGTATGTCAGTGAAAGCAGATATCCCTAATATGGTCATGTCAGGCACAAAGTTCTAGCTGTGAGCACAAAAGCCCCACCCACCTGCAGTTTTAAACTTTCTGATTATGAGGGGCAGCCAATCAGAAGAAAGTTGGCTAAATGCAGAGGGAAAGGAGCTAAACATGTTTTATAGTGTATTTTAGTGTATATAGTACATAGTACAAATTACTCTAGTATTATATTTTATTGATTTCTGCATTTTTTTAGCAGCTTTGGTATTTTTAGCATTTTTTTTTTTTTTTTTTTTTACTTGTTTTTTTTTTTTTTTTTTTTTTTTTTTTTTGTTTTTTTTATTGTTTTCTAATATATCTCAAATTGTCTTTTTCTTTCTGATCATTGTGCTGCTGTAACAAGTGAATTTCCCCAGTGTGGGATTAATAAAGTCTATATCATAAAATGTTGATGAACTGAGGGGCTACACCAAGGCCTAGTGTACGATAAATAAGGAATATTTATAATTGTGAATCCTGGCCTCAAGCAATTGTTAAAACCTTTTTTCCGTGATGTCAAAGGTGCATGCTGCGGGTGCTGGATTCATTTGGGACGGAACCAGAGTTCAACCACGCCCACTACGCCCAGTCCAAAGGTCACAAGACGCCCTGGGGGAAGTGGAACCTCAACCCGCAGCAGTTCAACACCATGTTTCGTAAGTCAGCAGAGCACCAACACACACACTCTCATCAAAAGTGACTGTCAACTGTCACTAAAAGGACTATGTAAGCTTTAGCCATTTGATTTAATGCAGGATTTAAAAGATAGTTTATGTAATGAAAACCACCACCTCTGAGCCAACAGGCTAACACTGCAAAAAGCTTCCCTATGCATCCAAAGCATGTTTAATGCTTGAGAATAACACTAGCCTTCTTTCCATTAAGACATAACAGATTTCATCACCTCTCCAAGTGTTCCACGCTGTTGTTTGAAATAAAGTCGAGCTGCCAAACGTGGCTACTTGTAATATAAATCAATTTAACTGCTCAGCACTCTTGGCTGTTTCCTGTGTCTACAGGGCAGTTAGATTTTGGTGTTTTTGTTAGAAAAGATGCTCTGAACATCCAGTCCGGTGCTAGTTAATGGAATATCATCAAGCAGATTAGTAAGTAAGAGGTCAGGCACTCAGCTCTCCATTTTGCTGTGATTATGAATGTAGGACGTAGAGTTGTTATAGTGCTGTGTGTGTGTGCATCGCTCCTGCTGTGGGATTACTCTGTAACTGGAGTCAGCCACATTTGTTGAGACGGATGAGCGGTGGCAGCACAACAGACGAGACGGCATTAGCTGGGGAGGAAAAGGAACCAGCATCCCCGGAGTACTGACCTTTTTCCCCATGGCTAAGAGAAAGTGAAATGTTACCCCTACAAATCCCCCGTTTGCGAGGTGAAGCCCGGAGCTATCCAGAATGCCACTGCACCTGAATAGGCCATTGTGCACTGAATAGGGTATGTCTTTCTCATAAAACACTGGAGCCTTTGCACAGAATCCAGTTAAGAGTCGCTAGGTTAGATGATATCGCTGGTGAAACAAGTGCACAGTGGTTTGGCTGAGTGTTAAAACCACAGAATGGCATCACTTCCAGGCACAAGAGACCAGAACGACTTTTTTTTTTTCTTTCCTCTTTGCATTGTGCTGCATTACACCCAGCCCTCAGGGTGAAGACTAGTGTGTGAACCATGCCATACAAACAGAATATTAAATTAACACCTTTAAGGGTGGTGAAGCAGCCATCACAGGTTTCTTATTGCTTTCACACTGTGCACAGATTGTTTTTGCATTTTGAACTGGTATTGTGCATTGTGTGTTGGTTTAGATTTACAGTCAGTGGAATCTTCTGCTTCAGAACGTTTTAGCGTTGTTGTCAAGATCTGTAGTGGTAACTCCATACGTTTAATTGTTGGAAGAGTTTGTCAGGGTTCCCGTGGGTTATTCGAAGGATTTAAAAAAAAAAAATCTGAAATTAAAATCAAGGATAATAAGGTCTTAAAAAGTCTTATATTTCTGCGGATTTTCCTGTTATTAAATTCAGGTTGATGTTTGGGTTTTTTTTTTTGGTTGGAAAAAGAAGTCAAAAGAAGCGAGAGACAGCGGGAAGTTTAGTTCTCATTTCCTGCATGAAGAGAAAGTAATGTAAGCTAGTCCAACTAGAGAGCAGCACACAGGCAGGCACTCTGGACAGTAAATAACCACAAAGTGACATCTTCAAATTGCTTGTTTCATCTTACCAGGAGTCCAAAATCCAAAGAAGATTCACTTTACTGTCCTGTGTGGCAAAGAAAAGCATGAGATTCTGAGTTATAGGGATTATTATACTGTTGAATAGTTATATATCCACTCCTGTAGTTATGGGTTGCTTATAAAAGGCTAAATGTTCTTCAACATTGTTGGGTTGTATATTTCTTTTTTTTATTTCTTGAGGTCTTAAAAAGCTCTTAACAAGTACTGATTTAGATTTTTAAAGTCTTGAAGTATCTCTGTTTCTGTTCCACATTTACCCCACCCATCTGCTCCTGCAGATCAAAGAAAGTTTTTTTTTTTTAATTTTTTATAGCACAGCCTGTAAACAGAGTTGCAGCAAAGTTTGTCAGACCCAGATTAGGTCTACATAGAGTGAACACAACTTCATAGCCACTCAGTCAGAACTCATATAAAGTGGAATACTTGTATCTCTTGCTGTATCTAATTGTTTTTCAAATCACATATTGAAGGCAGATGTAACAAGGGACTAATCAAGTGCCAGTGGATAATTTATTCTAGATTTGGATTGGTCCATTTATAATGATAAGGCAGTGCTCTATAAATCATTGGCTGGGGGGAATTGGGAGTATGTGGCCTCTGGTCAATAAGACAAGACAAGGCCAAATTGACCTCATTAATCTATTTCAGATTCGGGATAGCAGAGAGAGTTTTCTGATTTGCAAATTGTATTTGAATAGGCTGTGCGTCTTAGTCAAATTGGCCCTGTATCCTAACATGATCTGAACATTTGACAGAATAATAATGTAACCCTGTGCTATACAGCAGAATGACATTTGATTTGATTTGACTTTATTGTCGGGGGGGAACTTCTGAAATTTGTCTTGCATTCCAAGATGTGCACTGTTTCACAGGAATGACAAAAACACAACATACAGCTAGTGCATCCAGGTAGCATAGCAGCCCGTTAACAGCTGGGAGGGGCTCTGTCGTTACATTCAGGAGCAGTGGAAACGGATGGAGGATGAAGAAAAGAGAGCTGAGATGCTCCAAAATAACTTGTTACCGAGAGATGAGCTGCGTGTGCTGTTTGGACATTTTTAGGCTTTAAAAAAAAAAATGAGACTTGTCTGTCAGGTTTTTCCTGTGCTCAGGTGGCTCCTCCACACGCAACAACAGGGAGCCAGGTGAGGTGATGATCGAGTGTTACACAATGCTGACAGGTGTTTTTCCTGATGACGCATTTCACAGCTCTGCAGTGGAAACATTAACCCAAAAGAGCCCTGTGTTTAAATGCAGTGGGAGCGTCAAGTGGCATTACAACTAATCTACAATCAGGAGCCGTTAGGTGTGAGTGTCTTTCAAGTGCAACTTATTCTTTGATTCATCAGCTTAAAAACAAATTTGTTACAAAGAACATTTTAGTAAATGATATAAGCCTGAAGTGACTGCAGACAGATAAAGTATAGCCAGGTTTTATATCAAATTTTTTTGAGGGGACAAAGAATGGTTATAAGTATCAGCCCTTACTTAAATCCCTTAGCACTGCTGTCACAGAGATACTGGTGATTTTATTAATCGATGAAGTATTTGCATGGCCAAGAAATTTGCATTGTTATGCAGCTTTGTGAAGAATCTGAAGAAAGCCTTTAAATGCAGTGATCTCTGAAATTTGCATTAGCTATAATAGGTTCATGTCCACCATATGTTTATGCACAGTTTCCTTTGTGTTTCCCTGCTGCTGAATGTTTAATCCATCATGGAAATGATGATTAATACTGGTCAGAGGTCAAATGTAGTAGCTAATAGTATTTATCTCTGAAGCTTTACCAGTTCCGTAATTGACCCTGATATCTGCCAGGCAGGTAGTGCCCTGAAAGCTTTGATTGATAACATCACTGCCACATGGGTTCCCTTAAGTATTTCTTTATCTATGTGGAATCATTAGAGTGATACTGTGTGTGCTTTCTGACTTTATCCCTCGAAAGTACAAATTATGGCTGTGCTATATCATATCATCCGTGATAATACCAGGATAAATTTTTACATGATGTAAAAATTGCACATTGTGATACTAACGCCATGCATTTTTTACGTTCCCTGGTGTCAAGCCCGGGAATGTCTGAAAGCAGGGCTTTAAGCAGCTGGTTAAAAAGCTCGACCCAAGATACAAGATCCCAGTTTTATTATGTGACAGTATTGTGCAGCTCCTGCAAAGTTACAAGGTTGAGTTACTTTAGTTATTGTTAAACTAAAGTGTTAAGCAGTTATGTTATACTTAAATTTTCCAGGGAAAACACAACCTAGGCTACTTTTGTGCTTACATTTGCCTTATGCTGTGTCACTGGATATAATGCTGTGTCACTAGTATTGCACTATAATGCTGCTGCTGCTGGCACCTTGTTTCAGAAGATTCACACTTCAAATTAGGAAGCCTGTCATCAGTCACAGGAGCTCATTGGAAAAGGTTGGAAAACGCCCTTCATTTACTTACACTTATAAATGCTGCTGTCTGCAAGCTGTGAGCCTCAATAAAACGTTGCTCTGTATGTTTTTTTCTGTATCATCAGAAATTGCGTTATAAATTTATTTTTTTTTATCATGATATAATTTTGAGGCTATATTGCCCACCCCTTTATCTATTTACAGCAGTTGAAAATCCACACAAATGTCCAAACAGGAACTCCCTGTCAAAAGAGCAGACCTGTGTTTCCATTCAGTTCGTGTCAGAAAGGAGGATTATCTGGTTATACCTGTATGTGTATTCCGGTGCTGATTGGCTAATGACTTCAGAGCCACCCCTTGCACATCACATCCAGTTTCAAAACACCAAGATGGTGATGGCGAAAGTGCTCAGCTCGAGGCTTCAGAACTGGACTTCACCAACCAATGGGTGATGTCACAGTGGCCATGTCCAGTGCCTGCGGCTCAGGTGGTAGAGGAGTTGGTCTATCCAATCAGGTCAGTGGACCGATACCCAGCTCCTACAGTCCACATGTCCAAGTATCCTTGGGCAAGACACTGAACCCCCGAGTTGCCCCTGATGCATCTATCGGAGAGTGACTGTTAGACAAGGTGCTTAGACTTAAAAAAAAAACACTGTATGAGTGTGACTGGGTGAATGAGTAGTAGAAAGTGCTTTGAGTGCTCAACTAGAAAGGGACTATAAGTACCATCAGTCCATCTTTTATACTGTGTATGATTCGAAGCCTCTGTTTACAAGGGGCAGCAAATCAGAAGAAACATGGCTTAAAAGGAGAGGAAGGGAGCTTAAACAGCTTGTTTCAGACAGTGGATGAACAGAGGGCCTTTCCCAAGGGCCAGTATAAGATAAGGATAATGATTATTTTGAAATGTTCAGTCATGCAAAGCTTCCCTTGTAGAGGGCTCATTTAAAACTCCAAATACGGAATTGAAACTGAGCATAACTGCTACACTTTGATAAATGGCAGAAAGCTAACTTTCAATTTGTCATGCTACCTGTATGTGTATGTATATCTCTATATCCAAATGGACTTTGAAAATGTTTGTCCCCAACAAGAACATCTAATCGCTGAAAAGTTGAATGCCTCTGCCTGCTTCTGTCTGTTCAGCAATGCTCGCAGTGAAGGGGACATTGAGTGTGTTATTTTGATGTAATTGAGCACCTCGCACTGTGTTCCTACTCTGTTTCATTTGAAACCTTTTCAGATGCTCGCTGTGATTGATTGCAGTGTTTTAGTATAATGGCAGCGGAGCAGAAATCTCAGACAATGGAGAAACGCTGTAGAGACACATAAATATAGCCACTTAATTCTGTTCTATCTCTACTGTACATAACAGACATTTACTTTCCAAATCTGCTTTACCAGTTAATGCTAATGGTTTCCATGCAAGTATTTTGAGGCTAATTACAACTGGAATATCAACATGGAATATTATATTTATAATAAATTACACTGAATAGAATTTGCTGAGAAAGAAACCAGACCCTTTCACTTCTCCTCATGTTCATTTATTAAAAAAAAAAAAAGTCAAAACTCTGCTCAAAAGTTCCAGTCTCAAAGGTGCATGTGTGAAGGTGTAGCATGTTTATTTTCACCCTTCAGGCCCATTCAGAGATGCTGTAAGAGCACCAAATCTTTGATGTAGGCTTTTCAAAGCGATTTACGTGCTGATGGTGCATCTTTTCAGTTTCGACTGGCCAGCAGACTAAAAGTTAGTTTCTTGTAAAATGTGTTGGGCCAACACTAATCACATAATCCCTAGTTTGTGACTTGGGATTACATTTGTCTGGTAGTTATTTATGCAGGAGCCATTGTATGCTGATGTATAGTGTGCCTCTGCTCTGGATTTACTGAGATTTTACTGCTTCTTTAAGAGAATAAATATCCCAGGAAGATATCTTGCCCTTAGGAGCATTATATTGACTGCTAATCTAACAGAGTGAGTCCAGGCTTCCTTAGAAAGCAAATTTGCTCCCCCACCTCTGACTCTCAAGTTTGTCAAGAGCAACAAAGCAGCTGCTTCTCCAACAACGCTGTCCTCCCAGGCTGTTTGTTAGCTAATAGCAAATGAAGCTGTGGCAAGTTGAGTGACATTTTGAGTGGCGGCCCTAGTGGGACAAGAAGCATCTGTTGCCAAATGCATCAAGAGGGCCGAGCACTAATTAACAGCCTGTCCTGTTTACACAGTTAGTTTGGTAGAGGAGTGTTAGGGCTGCCTCTTCCTAGTGCTCAGGACATCTCTGCCTGTTTGGCATCAGAAAACCATCTTGTTATCTTTCTTCTTTTCTTTTTTTTTGTTTTTGTCATGAAGCCCTGGGCATTAGCTATCTTTTTAATAGAGATTCTAATCATTGTAACATCTTTGAATTTGGCATCTTCTAACTATTAGAAAGATATCTAAGCTTTTTCTTTGTATGCTTTCTAACTAACAATTCCACAACTGTGGCAACATATGGTGATTTCTAATAGTGGACATAATGCTATCTTTATGTTTTCTTAAAAATCTCTCACTGTCATGGTGGTGATAACGTTTATAAAGTAGACCCAAACACAGAGAGAAGGAAGACTGGCAGGTAGTGAAACAAAAAGGCACTTTAATAACAGTTGTTTATTAACTATGCGAAACAGACAAACAAACAAAAATAAGATAAACCAGAATGCTCAGGAGTCAACTGGATAGAGAAGAGATGACACAGGAACACGGGTGACCAGGTGACAACCTGACTAAATACACACTCCAGGGACAGGGATAGTAAGGCACAGGCAAACTCAATCAAAACTATACTGAGGGCGGGAAAAGAATAAAGTAGGGAAGTAAAAACAAAGAAAGCCACCTTCAAAATAAAGCAGGAAGTAAACTCAAAGACAGATCAGGGCCGAACTAATAGGACAGGAGGAAATTAAAAAGATTATACCAATAAACCAATAAACAAGGATCAGCACAAAGACCATGACACTTACACAGTAACGATGATCAAATCGGGGTTTTTTTCCATATATTTACAAAAAAAGACAATTTATAGATCTTGTCATAAATTTTTTTTTGCTGGTTTAACTTAATTGTTTAAAAACATAATAATCTGTGTGATCTTCTTCATTTTCTCATTGTTCTTTCCTCCTCTGATCACTTTCCAGACAAGAACACAATTAGCTGGCTGAAAGAGATTAAAGGGGCAATCCAGAGATAATGTTGATGAACACGCAAAAAGGTCACAATTAAAGCAACAGAGGCTGATTTTAAATCCTGACTTTAAGTCCTTGGTATTTGGCAGTTCCCATCCATTAATACTATTCCTTTAAATGTTACTGGATTTATAGCGAGCGCTCTCATACTTGATGAAAGCAGTGTTTTTGAGCAATTTTATGTTAATCTTACAGCGTGTACTTTGGGAACAGCGTTCGACTCCTGCCCACACTGACACCTCACACAGATCTGCCGATATCTCCACAACAGCTACTCCCACATTATTGTTGCTCTCCCACACTCCTAACACAAAGTGAACCAACTGTACTCTGCAGGTAAAAGGTTCCTCTGTGTGTTCTGGTGTTAGGAAGTGGAGAACACGAAGATTTGAATATAATAGATAATGAATTGAACTCGCATGATAGTGTTCCACCCTCATGTGAGGCACATGTGAAGAATTTCCCAAAAGAAACATGTCAGTAGAAACTTGAAATCTACCTGTGCTTCATGTTGAGGCAACCTTCTCCTCGTGCCTTTTTCAAATCACTGCGGAAAAAATGCGACTGCATAGTTTTGTCATTGGTCAGTAATTACTTGGACTGTTGCTGAGTTCATTTACTCTGCATAGCACATTTCCTGCTCTGTCTTTCTTTTTCATGTTTGCCTAAAGGTATCTAGCCTGAGCCAATATGTGAACTGCCTGGAGAGATTGAGAAAGGAAAAACTGGCTTTTTGTCAATCAGGACAGTGTCCCAGCCAACGCCCGGACAAAGAACACATCAAGCTTATTTGTTGCATTGGCAGAACACCTTTTTTTTTTTTTCTATTGCAGCAAAGTTGCGCTCAACATCATGTGTCAAAGTCATGATATTTCCCTTTATGTTACATTAGTCCAAAGGCTAATTGCAGCACTTGAATCTGACTTGTTTAAGTGCTGGCAGGTTGCTGAATTCTTCTCTAAATCTTTCCCTTATTTACTGCCCTGAAGCTTATTCCATCTCCCTTGACTGACTGACTGACCTCAGTTTGCCTCTGTAGTAATAAGGTTGTGGTAAAAACGAGCTCTGACCGCAGCGGCTCCCCGGGGCTCCAGCACAAACCACAACTGTGCACCCTCCCTAACACATCCCCGTTCCATTCGCTTCCAGAGGTGATGGCATGGGCTGCTTTTCATTCTTCTTCTAGTGCTCCATTATTTTATTCTAAATGATATTATTAAGCCATATAATTCCTGACTGAATCTTTCCTGTCCGTGCTCCAAACCCTTGTCTTCACATTTGTTTTACAAGGCAGATGGTAGTGAGGTAAAACCCTGCCAGCTTGAGGCTCCACACTCATCACTGGGTGGAAGTGGAATGAAGGGAACAAAGATGGAGTGTTTTGGTCTCTCTCTGGAATGATCATCTGTGATCAACTGAAGTGGGTTTTATTTTAGAACTCTGAGAAGCAGTCATGTGAATAAGATTTATTTGGGGGAAACATGGGTAACTATGC
Organism: Paratilapia polleni; assembly: GCA_015106735.1. Lineage (NCBI taxonomy): Eukaryota > Metazoa > Chordata > Actinopteri > Cichliformes > Cichlidae > Paratilapia > Paratilapia polleni. The sequence continues at coordinate 626 of VUQI01032042.1, read as the reverse complement.
TTCAAATAATTTGTCATTTTATTGCAAAAGAAGGCATCACTGACTTCTTTCTCACCTTTCTTTTTTTTAAATTTTGTTCTTCGTGTTTTGTTGCTGTGTCCCACATTAAATTTTACCAGTGCACTGCCCATTCAGGGAGAGTGTAGCCCAGGGTATTTTTTACAGATGTCCATTTAAACACCTCATATGCAGGAATTTTGTTGCTGTGATGTCTGACACACGCGCGCGCACACACACACACACACACACACACACACATAACGTTACTGTAATGAAAAGAGAACAGCTATAAGGATACGCATGAAATGAGCCTGAGGAGCGGTGCCAAGGCACTTGCTAAAAAAAATCAAACGGAAGCTCATTTTGTTTTTGCGGCTTGCTGTGACATAACCATCTGGAACTGAGTTATACACGATGAGGTCCCTTCTTTTTATAGTTATGGCCAATTTTCGTTGCAGTTTTCCCACGGGTTCATAATTTGCTTGTCCAAGTGGGTGGCATGGCTACAATTAACAGGTGTTCATGGTAGTTGTGAAAGCGTGACAGAAAACAGTTTGTGCCAAATTATGTGAACCACTTGTCCAGATGACTTTAATATGCTCATATCAAACATGGTCTCATATATA
>VUQI01032035.1:2202-19702 GCA_015106735.1 Paratilapia polleni | reverse complement strand
ATTTCTTTGTTGTAACAATGCTTCTTGGTACTAAATCTCATACTGCTGGAAAGCCTGTTTATTTCCCTTTAAATGGTGCCACATTTGTAAGGAAAATGCATTTGTGGGTTGAGCAGCAGAGTTGAGTATGTGGGTTGCACCCATAAAGAACTTGCCAAACAGCTTATTCTGCTTTTGACTCTTGTTTTGAGCTTCTGGTACCCCAGGTGCTGACAATCAGGTGCCTGATTAGCAGCACCTGTGAACATGGACCCTGCTACAACAGTCAGTCTGCTCCAAGCATGCCACGTTTGACTGATCTGCATAGGGCAACTTCAAGCTGATGTTCCGCAAAACTAAATTTCAGGATTATTTCGAGTGAGCCCTAGTACCACCTCCAAATTGAAGGCCAAGTTCCATATAATGGGGGATGTCAGAGGCGGGCCACGAAGTGGGTGTCCCAAGAAGACAACATCACAAGAAGACAGTTTCCTCACCCTGTCAGCACTTAGGAACTGTAGGCAGTCTTCTACAGATTTGCAGTACGATATGGCTCTCTACCCAGACAATCTGGAACAGACTGCACACAACCAATCTCCGGTCTCATAGGGCTGCCAGGGGGTCTGCCATGACCACCCTTCACCGTCAAGCCCGTTTGCGCTGGTGACGGCAACATGTGTACTGGAACCTGAACATGTGGAGGAACGTTATGTTCAGTGAGGAGTCCAGATTCTGCCTACGGCAGTTGGATCATAGGGTCAAAGTGTGCAGAAGACACGGAGAACGCTAAGGTGACTGCTGCACCGATAGAGCAACAGCTTTTGCTGGAGGCAGCATCTTCCTCACTGGAAAAACAAGGCCTGTCATCATTGGAGGCAATCCCAAAGCAGAGAGATATCAGGATGAGATTCTGCAACCAGTGGCAATCCAATATCTCCACAGTCTGGGACTGAACTCTATTCTCAGAGATGACAATGCTCGCCCGCACAGAGCGGGGTTTATCAGACACTACCTCCAGAATTTGGGAGTAGAGAGGATGGAATGGCCTGCCTGCAGTCCTGACTTCAACGCCACTGAACACTTGTGGGATCAGCTTGGGTGTGTTGTTCATGCCAGAATGACCAACACAACCACGCTGGCTGACTTGCGACAAATGCTAGTTGAAGAATGGGATGCCATCCCACAGCAGTGTGTGACCAAGCTGGTGACCAGCATGAGGAGGAGGTCTGAGGCTGTTGTGACTGTGTATGGTTCTTCCACATGCTACTGAGGCCCCTGTTTGTTAAATGAATAAATTGTTGAATTGCCAGTATGTCTTGTTTCTTTAGACTTCAATCATTCAATCCAATAAAACAACACCAAATAAGAGTCAGTAGCAGAATAAGCTGTTTGGCATTGGCAGAGAAGATTTGGCAAGTTCTTCATGGGAGCAACCCATATACTCAACTCTGCTGCTCAACCCACAAATGCATTTTCCTTACAAATGTGGCACCATTTAAAGGGAAATAAACAGGCTTTCCAGCAGTATGAGATTTATTGCCAAGAAGCAGTTACAACAAAGAAATAATCGACCAAACACATATTTCCTTTTTACTTTTTGTGCTAAGTTAGATGAGTTACACCTTTATATAATCTCATAAAAGAACAGAATGCTTTTAGCTTTTTAAATTCTATTCATTAAAAAAATATATATCCATAGGCCAAACACCAACACCAAAACAAAATCTTTACTTACAAATTTATCAATAAGAACACTTTAAAAGCAACAAACCTGGGGGTCCATGCTAGTCACCCATGTCAGAAATATTCTACCAAAGCACCAACCTCCCCCAACTCTCAAAACATTAGGGTAATTTTCACACTGGATTTAGCAGACAAAGAGGGTTTCAGAGGGCCTATGTCACATGCTGAGAGATGCGTTGTGGTTGTCACAAGCGTTTAGGGATATAGATAGTAAAATCTGATGTTATTTAGTGCTGCTTTGCATACATTTAAGGGCTATGTCACTCCCTCTTTGTGCTTATGAAGAAATGCGGCTCTGTTGCACCAACTTACTCCCAGATTGGGTGCAGCTGTTCTCCCAGTGTTTGCTCTCCTCTTTCTCATGCAGAAACAATTTTCCATTTGTGAATCCCCTAAAAAGCTCCATACTTCTAGATTTCCCTTGTAGCGTCATGAGGTACTCGCTCTTTAAATACACCTACGCTCTGAGGCACTTTTTGCATTCCGTCATTAGATCACGGGAATACCAGTGTTAGAGTGACACAGTTAAAGGCTGAGGCAACAAGAACAAACAGGCTCTGGGGAGGCAGGTGGAGTCACTGCACAAGCCATACAAAACAGAGACACTCGAAAACTCTCCACGAGCCACTCCTGCTTTGCGTTCCAACTCTAAACTGAAGAAAACAGGATGAGAGGATAAGTCTTGGAGTGGGAGGCAGCAAAAAGCAAGCTTGCAATAGGAAGCCAAGATGAAAGTAAATAAGAGTTAGGAAGTTTTTAGAAGCACAGCAAATACCCTCGGTGCATGTCAGGACTGTAGTGAACCCCATTTTCATGCTAGTAGGCTAAAGCTGGTTAAAGAAAGACTAGACCATCAGATTCCAGTAATATGTTAGAGAAGGAGAGAGTAAACATACACAAACATCCTTAAGCAGCAGCAATCAACAAGGCACAGGGAATTCATTATCTCAATAAGTATGTAAGAAACCTGGAACTGTTGTGGCGTTTCATAAGACTTGACTGCAGACTGTGCTGCTTACCTAGAACAGACATATTGAGATTTATCTTGATTTAAAAAAAGAAAAAAAAAAAAGAGCAAGGCTGCAACTAACAATACCTTCCATTTATTAAATGATTCAATTCTAAAGAGAGAGGTAATGGACAGATGCACCTACAATACCACAGCAAATAGCCATGGTTAGCATGCAGGTTGTAGTTATAGGATGGCAAAGCTGTTAGTTACAGTCTTCAGGTCATTTGACAAACTCTTTGTAGATTTCTGATATGTTGTTGAAAGACAAATCACATGAGAACATACCCTTCTGGGCTCTGTATCTGACGAACAGCTCTGAACTTGTTCGCAGCACAGACACCTCTGTGTGAGCTGACTTGCATCTTCAGAACCTTGTTAGTTCTCTGAAAAGGCCACCGACTAGTTTGGAATATTAAGCAGCTCATGCTGCCGGAAATCAAAAGGATTTTGGGAGAGAGTGGGAAGTTTCAAAAAGGCTTTGATGGTATATATCGCTCAATCTCCAGAAGATATGACAGGATGAAAAAAATGAAGACAGGAGAACAAAGAGCCTCTGAAGGAGGAGGGAGGCAGAGGTTATTCTTCTCCTCTCACAATTCTGCATATGCATATATCATTATTCCTCAATCAGAGCGTCTTGCTCTTAAAATGTCAAGACTTCTGACAGAAAAGATGGAAAGCAAGAGACAGAAATAGAAACAAAAATGGGGGAAATGGGACACCAAATGTTTCAGGTCATTTATCATATCAGACACACTCAAGTAAGACGTCTCACTTTAAGTAACATACAAATGCAGAGCATATTTAAATAATTAATTAGTCCAAGGCCTGGCAACACTGCTTCTTTAAAAAGGGAGCAGTTGTAGATAGGGAAAACCACACCAAACTCATTTCTGTCATGGGAGGGGAACGGTAATGAGAATATGAGGATGGAAAGATACTGTTTCCTGCTGAAGAAGAAGAGAGGACACAGGGAGGCAGATTATGAATCCATGCTCCAGATTAATCTAAAAACAGTTACCTAATGAAATGATTACCAGATGCCTGAATATTTACAGAAACAGCAAGATCCCTCTAAAAATCCTTAAAGACATGAATGTGCACAGCGTGTTTCTTAATGTGACTCTGAGACAAATATGTTGATTTAATAACAGCACCCTGTTGCATTGAGAGAATTACCATCACTTTGGGAGGAGATTAGATTAAGCCTAATAACATGTCTCTTGCAATGCGCCTTTCCTTCAGTCTCAGTAAAAATAGGCTGTTGCCAATAAAGGTGGCTTCTTTCAGGAATGTATCTCAAATCTCATTTTTAACTTATAAGGGAAAAAAAGTTGGTCAAGACCTAAAGACACAGTGAAGACAGTGAGATTTATTATGTAAAAGCACATTGGCTCACACAGCTAAAGAATTTGACTGAAATGTCAAGAGACTGCAGGCCATCCAGCAACAAGGTTGAACATGTGTGGCAATGAAGAGGGAAAGTAAAAGCCCTGAAGTGATTTTTAAAAACGTCTCTTTCTAGCTGACCTTGGCTTTGCCGTATCCTGCAGGTTTACCTTTAACTGGCCTTACCGAGCAAATTATTACTCCTGTCAAGGCTGCAGCGCCCTGCCAATCTTCTGCTTTCTCTGCCTTGAATGCAATTGCTCTTAAATTTTTCTGCTCAATTTTCTTCTGTAGCTTTTAGGCAATTTAAATCTCTATTACTTCATCCATACATGATGTACAATGTTCCTATGGTGGTACAGAAATTTGTAAACTGAATTGGGGATATTGTAATTCTGTTTGTTTTTAATTTTGGAGATTGAGGAATGTAATATTCTAGCTTTACAGATTGCACAACAAGGCCACGCCAGTTCTTTGACACTGTTCAGAAGTCTTTCATGTTGTAACTCAGTTACATGGACCCAGAACGTCCATGTGGCTTGGCTTTAACACTTCTGTCATGGTCCAAATGTCCACTGGAAGCATTTCAGAAGCAGAGTATCTGCAAAGTCTCCTTCTCTCACTGTGTATTTTATCTCCAAGATAAGTTACATTTAAACACATGACATATGTGATTACATTGGTATTTTTAATTTAATTGTGAATAAGTGAGATGTAAGCCAAACTGGTAAAAACATGTGAAGGGCCTTGTGTATGAAACTATGTAAAATGTGTGTGCAAATGACATTCATTTTTATTAAAATTTTCAAGGGGTGCATATGCTAGGTTTTTTTTTTGCGTTATCAGTCTCAGCCAGGGTAACTGTATAAATGTGTCTCATACTTGCAGCCACAAACAGATGTACAGTGGATCTTAGACCGATCGTGTGATACGTAAAAGGAAAGACAAATGTACTACTAATTGTGTCACACTGGCGAGGTTCTTTGACAGTGCCAGAGCAGCTGTCATTACACATGAATGTGGTTATTTATAGCACGGTTACATACTGTTTCATCCTCTTAGATTTATGCACACATCTAGGCAGATGCACACAGTGAAATTATTTTCTTCTCCATGTTCCGTAGACGGGGTGATTATCTTTGATGAAGTCTTCCTCGACACTGTTACAAAATCCCAAAAATCCATCCAAACTTTGCACTTAGTCCTCTTAGAAGGCTGTAAAGTCTCCAGAGTACAGTCACTACTTCTGCCATATTTTTATAGACTCAAAACAAACCCATGCTGCATGCTGTGTAGTTACATCTGGGAGAGTGCTGCTAACTTTGGTTGAGTTAGGACAGTGTTTATAGGGAGTTATATAAAAGCATGATAATCGAACACTGTTTTGATGATAATTAAAATTTAAAATGGTTAATACTATCCATACTGCACAAAAAGGGATTTTATCATGGTGGAAACTGTTAACTGTTTCATTTTTACCACTGCCATCGTTATCCACTAGAGATTATAATTACAATGCACTGTAATGCATTGAATTACATACTTGCACAATTAACATTTATCCAACATCACAACTCTGTTAGTACCCCTGAAATTTTTTTTCGCAAAATGTAAAAACAAAACAAACAAAACAAACAAAAAAAATAGCTACAACAAACAACTGTGTGTATATGCTATATGAAGTAGACAGACTTACAGAGTTGTACTGCATGCTTCTTTTTTCAGCAGGTGAATATGTTAAGAGTAACCAGGGGAGTTTTTGACCTCTAACAGCACTCTGCAGCTCCTTTTCTGAGCAGGTCCCCGTTTGTCTGTCGTATATGTGCACAAAAATTCCTGACAAGGTAGAATAAAGTTAAACCAAAAAAATATGCCCAAAGGTCCATTAACCAAACCTCTGACAATAAACTGTCTATATTTATGACATGACAACCCATATGTACAGTATCACTCCATTACTTCATCCCACAAAATCAAGGCACTTCCCTGGGTTGTGCTATCAGTATCCCTTATAGATTAGATGCATACAGTCGGTTGAAGATATGACATTGAAAAAGCCAGGGTCCATCAAATTCGTCAGTGCTAACAGGACTGTCAGAGCTGAGCTGAATAGCAAATATGCTAGTTAGGCATGGGGACAGATATAAAGTAGATGGGGGCAGCAGAGAAGCAGAGGAGAGGAGACATGTCTGTACTGTAATGGTAAAGCAAAGCCCATTTATGCAGCTGAACTTCTTCATATGTGTAGCTCTAGAGACACAGTAAATCCACTCCTCTTTCTGCAGTTGGCATGCCTACATTTCTGCAGCATTCATAATGAGAAGTCAGATATAAAAAAAAAAAGAAAGACAACAGAAATCAGTAAACTTCTATGAAGATGACCACGCACACATCTCTAAGCTTGATGCTGATGCTCACAAGTATAAAAGAGCAAACAGAGGTTTGACATTGGAAGGAAATTGTACAAGCAAGACTTTTAATGAAACATTACAAGACTTCATTATTACAAGCATCCACAAAAGTGAAAGAAACGGAATATAAATTCAAGAATGCCATGCTTACAAGTCAATCTCTTTGTGCTTTGACTAAAGCCTGGTCAAAACATCAATCATCTCAGTTTTCACGGAGTTTTGATCTCCTCTATCACGCACTAGCCAGCTCTGATTTACAGCATTCAATTGGGACTCTGCTACCACAAGCAGGTTAGGTGAATTGCAGCAAACAAAGAGTACCCAAAAGGGTCCGACTCATGGGGAGTAAAAACAAACTCCAAACGCCAGCAGATTTAAACCTTCTTGCTGTGAGGCAATAGTGCTCACTACTCAGCAATTGTGCTGCCCCGTTGTGTGCTAAATGCCTTTCTAATGTTGTGGTAATACTTGAAAAAAGAAAAAAAAAAAAATTGTCTGAGCACGACCAGTTAGCCCCAGTTTAAATCCTCTTTGGCCTGCCAGTTTGAGCAGAAGCTTATTAGCAGAGAGGCTGCTGAAATTACCAAAATAAAAAAAAAATGTCCTGCTGATTTTTATGCGGGAAAACAGCAATAGAAAGTAAATTAGCAAGCATAAAGCTCTGGACTGTGGACCAGTGTCCAAAGCATCTGGCTGTATCATGGCTGCTGGACATGCTGCCACGTTATCCCAGCTCTTTTCGAAATTCACTTGTTAGTGTACATAAATGCGTATAATTGCCGACAGCAATTTTTTTTAAATTAAGCATTTGTGGCTGAGGTTTTAAGTTAAAATAACTTTAAACTGACTGACAATTAATAATGACCTGGTTCATCATAAATCATTGATTTTTAAATGGAACATCTACATAGGCGTAGAAAGGCTCATTTTTATCAAATGTCACTCCTGTGTTTCAGAGTATTACTGTAGTGGAATAGCACTAAAAGACTAACTGATTATTAAAACAACCCTTTTTTAATCATGTTAGCACAGCTTAAAATAGGTTTTGCTGATTAAAGCTTCAATAAATTTGGTTAGTTGAGCATCTGGAGCTTCAGTCTTTGTGGATTTGACTGTAGTCTCAAATTGGCCAAAAAACCCCAAAACAAAACAACTTTCTTGTTAATGTTTGAGTATTCTTGTTCTAAGAAGTGAAGGCTATTCCATGAGGAAAAATACAAAAAAAAATGAAGATTTCATACAACAGTGTGCACTACTCCCTTCACAGAACAGAGCAAACTGGTTCTAACCAGAGTAGAAAGAGAAGTGGGAGGCCCAGTGCACAGCTGAGCAAGAAGACATCAGAGTCTCTAGTTTGAGAAACAGATGCCTCGCAGGTCCTCAGCTGGCAGCTTCATTAAATGTTACCAGCAAAACACCGGTCTCATTGTCAAGAGTGAAAAGGCGATGCCTTGACGCTGGTCTTCAAGGCAGAACAGAGCAAACAAAAAGCTACGTCTGACACCAGCCGATGTCTGATCTTTTGCTCATCTTAATGTTTTATTGGCCACACACTGAGTTATGTCTGCTAATGGTATGGTACAGATTACAGCTTCTCTGTGATAGCCTTTCACAGCTATATTAATATAAACAGGTCATTTTAAGAGTGGTTGCAAACAGGGGTAGAGACTGATGCAGTTTTCAGTGACATTTTTGATTATATGTTATTTTCCAACAGGAAAAAAAATTGTCTCAAGATAAACAATGTCAAATTACTTTTACTGGCCTCTAATTGTTTAATAAATTGATGGAGCCTCATGGTGGAGCATCTTAGATGTTCAAACACCCACCTGGAAGACTCCATAATCCTGAAACCTCCAAGGTCTTCAGCTTCCTTTCTAAATCTGCAACTCTGTTTCCCAGAATCCTGCAGAGGAGATAATAAGAAGGGTCAGGTTTGTGTGTGTGACCTTGTGTCACAATCCAGTGTTTGCCTTAGAGGAGGAGGAGAATTCTTATAACAGCTAGACAAACATTGTAAGTGTGTCAGGTGGTTGAAGGTAAAAGGTGACCCTTGTGATGCCGTCATCAGCAAAGCAGGTGACTGCACTGCACTCTAATACCTGTTGGTGTGTCTCTGGTGTTGGATGACCAAATTCTTCTCATGGATTGTCTCCAGCAGTGCAGTAGCCAAGGACTTGAGGTCAGAGATGGACTGAGGCGTAGCTGGCAGACTGCAGCCCTGCTCTTCCAGAAGCATCTCCTGGACTAAGAAGGAGAGGGAACAGAAAACTGGGGCTTAAGTGGAAAGAAAGGAACAGAGAAACAAAATCGAGGGAGAAATAATGCCAATAATCCACCAATAAAACTTGCACAAAAGTTAAAAATAGATAACAAAAAGAGCAGGATGATATAACAAGAGACAGGGAACACAGCATGATAAGAGCAAGACAGAGATGGAGAGTTAGAAACAGCTGTCTTCTAGGTGACACTCTCCTAACTTTAACTCCAGAGCCCACTGTGCTGCTTCTGCCAGCAACTGTCAGTCATCATGGCAGGCTCATTTCCCTGCCAGTGGTGCTCTCTACCACTCAGAATACAATTAGTAACCCAGCTGGTGTCCGGCAGTGGCTTGAAGGATTGGCAAAAAAAGAAGTTATTAAATAATCCAGTGAGACACGGCTAGAAACAAAGAAAGTGGTTGTTATACTGAAGACACACCATCAGTTATAGAGTTTATCACCTCTGCTTTTTGCATGCTAAAAAGCAGAGGTGGCACACAACATTTTAGCGTCTTTCTACAGTTTCCAGATCAGCTAATTCTACATCTATTTATGTCTGAGTTTAAAGAGAACTCAAAGTGAGGTGAACAGTTTGTGTTTTCACCTTGTTTGGCTGAGAGGACTCCCGTAAGAGGACTGTTATTTGATTTCCCATATGTGCTGGAGTTTTTCCTCCTCTCCAGGGCTGTCTGCGGTGACGGAAAAAACAAGAGAACAATTCTCACCCTGCTGAGTTAGATGGACATTTGGAATAAAAACGACTTCTTTTGCATTAAGAGCATTCACAAAAAACATACACATTTAGAGAAATTACATGCATTGTATCAGGATACATCTGTGTTACCTTTACATTATAACAGTATTCAGTCTGTACCTTGTACTTCATGATGTTTGACTTCAGCAGGTTCACCTCCTCTTGCAGCTGTTTTAAACGGTCATGCAAATACCTACAGTAACAACAATCACAATTACAATCAGCAGAGTCAAAACGCACATGACAAGACAGAGGAAGTGCATATTACATGTAAAACATTACAGTTCATTTTAAGTTGGAGGTCAGACGCCTGTCATAGTGGTGTGTTGATAGTCCATAGCTTTGCAGACTCAGGTCTACATATTATCGCTGTGTACTGTCAGCAGAGGGCAGTGTCAAAAAGATGTGGGACATTTGGTGCTGTGAACAACTCGTTTATGTTTGTACTGTTGTTGGTCTTTCAGCTTAGCCTCTGCCACGGAGAAGATAGAAGTCACTATTATATAAAAAACTTATCTGTAGTGAAGTGAAACTGGGTGTTCTTTTCACGCATGCTTTTTTGATCTCTGATGAGGTTTTGTTTTTTTGTTTTTTTTGCAGTTTTTCCGCTTCATACTGAATGCTGCTGTCCCTCCCTTTCCAGTTTAAGCTAACTTTTCAACCAATCCATTGTCTACCTACACCATAGTGTCATTGGTGCTGAGGCTATGTCTAATTGGCTTTTTGGAAGACTGCACAAGTGTGTCTCTGTAGCCTTTGAGTTGACTGAATTCCCACAGTCCCTCTCTCTATGTAGCCAAAGACCTACGCAAATGGACACCAATGCGAAACATAAATACCATATAAGATGCATGGAAAAAATATTGAAAGAAGTGCATGTACAATATTTACATATTGAGGAAGAAAATATAAAATACTCTCGCCTCAGTTCTGACCCTGGACAAAGAACCATGGCTGCGGTCCATTCACCAAGTAATTCCCTGTGAAGCGGACTGCAAAGGGGATTCAGCCGTGTTAAGTAAGACTCCAAAACACTTCCTTTAAAAATTTGTTGATGTTATGGCTCAAGTCCCTGGGTCACTGCGCAAAAATATCCATTTTGTTAGTGGCACTGCATGGTATAACAAAATGTTTATGATGGTGAAGTGTGCAGTGCTTGCATACTCTAATATTCCTTCAGAAAGTATATGCACCTCACGTACGTTTGGATACATATTAAGGTTTCAGTCATACTGAAAAAAAACCCCCTCACATTTGGCATATGAAATAGTATGTTAGTTTGGCATTTTGGACAGACACTGCAAATTAGCAAGTAAGATTACCCATCAGTCACTGCAGCTCTCTGAAGTTGTAAAAAAGGAGCTAACAAATGACTTTACATAATTTAGTAAGTGCTGGCATTGTAACTAATGTTATTGATATTTTATATATACACTGTAAAATACAAGTTTTGTAATGAGTTTTTATTTAAATGTTTATTTCACTATGTTAGTATAAACTTTGAAAAGTAGCAGCATCAGGTATCCGAGTTGTTCACGCTACCAGGGTAGCAGAGAATATGTGATATCAGCCTTAGTCACATTGTAGGGTGTTCAGAATGGAGCAAATCCATTGAGAGAAGTTCCCTTCAGACATTCCCTGAGCACGCAGCAAGGAATACTGTTTATGCACACTGTGGATTGAAAAGGAGCTCAGGGCACTGGCAGTGGATTGCTGGGTGGGGCCTCTGTGGGTCAGGCTTGCTACAGCGTATCCCAGGACTGCTTGATCAGATTGGGATCTGAGAGATATAGAGGCAATGTCAACACCTTGGCCTCTTTGCTCTTGAGCAGTTGCTGAGCAGGTTTTGCAGTGGTCTGCAACAATGTTTAGTTGACTGGTAAATGTCAAAGTAAAATCCACATGAATGCCAAGACTCATGGCTTCCCAGCAGAACTTTCTGTTGTGATGAGATATCCAATGTTAACCATTTCACCGTCAGTGGTTTTGCGTTGCGGTTTAAATGTTGTGGCTGGTTGGTGTAACCTGCAGTAAAGTCAAGTATCCAGAAAAGTTGTGGTTAAAGGTTTTATGTGAACTAGAAAAAGAACAACTAGTCCACATAGGGTACCAAAGTTACTGTAAATAAAATTGATTAAAATCATATTTAAATCCATGTCCTTGCATATACAGCCAGTCCTTTAAGTTTATCCAGTTTTGGATTTTTGCTTTGTTTTGTGGATGACAGCTTTGCAGGGTCATGGTAATATTTTAAATAGCTTTATGAACCTATTCAACGGGCGAGCCTTGAGTTGTTGTGGTGTTGATATATGTAGTATGTAGTAATACACATTATATTCAGTACTGCTTAGGTAAGCAATGAGAAATGACCATCTAAATAAAGAAGGAAAGAGAATTGACAGTCCATAATATTTGAAGACAGGAAGGTCAGTCGGTTCACCCAGTTTCCCAAAGTGCCATTTCAAAAACTATCCTGTCTTTCACGAGAAGTGCCTTGGGAAAGGAAGACCAAGAGAGAAGTTCATTAGGATTACAGACTCAGAAGTCCCTTACTGGCACTTCAGATTAGAGACCTGATGGTTTTTCACATAGCAGACAAACACATCTCAACATCAGCTGTTCAGAGGGCACTGTGTGAATCACACCTTCATCATCTAAGAAACACAAGAAATGGACACACATACTGTATGTGTGTCTCATTGTTAGGCATGGTGGAGGTGGTGTGATCCTGTGAGGAGCTCCGCTGGTGACACTGTTATTCAGAATTCATTATGCAACAACATTTGGCTTGTACTATTACTGCACTTTGCCACTATTTGTTTTTAAACAGGACATTGATCCAAAATATACCTTCAGGCAAGGAGAGGGAAGGTGTCCTGAGTCAGGAACACCAGGACTCCACAATCATCCGACCTAAACACAGCTGAGAAGGCTTTTGGATGAGCTGCACCACAGAATAAGGAAGAATGGCCAGGAAGAGCTCAGCATGTGGGAACTCCTTCAAGACTGCTGAAAAGGCATTCCAGGTGGTGTTGAAGGTAGTTAAGAAAATGCCAAGAGTTTGCAAATCTGACACTGAAGCCAAAGATGGCTACTTTTAAGATATAGAAAATATGTTTTAATTGGTTTACATGCATTTTGTTTACTACATACATTCAAAGTGTGGTATTAAAAGGTTTTGATGTTTCAAAAGCTAGTGCTGAGTAATGCTGAAAAGTGTATTGTGTTTAAAACAAAGCGTCTAATGATGATGCTTTTGTCTGGTACATCTCTAACTCACTTGTTTTCCATGCAAAGGGCATCCACATCAATGATGCGTGCCTCATGGTTCCCCAAAATATGGTTCAGCTCCACATTTAGTCGCTCCGCCTTCTCTCTGAACACATTACGCTCTGCCTTCACGTCCTGCAGCTCGTCTGTCAGTGCCTTCATGTTGTTCGCCATCTCCTCCATCTAGAAAAAGGCACACAGGCAAAAATGTTTGTGAGGGAAGCCACGGAAAGGTTCACCTGATGGATATTTCAAAGCTTTGCTCATTAAGGTAGAGTTTGCTGAGGCTGCATACGCTGTTTTTAGCATTCAGCAACTCAGGAGCTCCCCTGCTGTTTTCAGCTGTGCCTCACGAACACCTCCACAGTGGGTTTTCAAAGATGAGGAAGTATTGTTTATCAGCGTAATGCATTTACTATGTTTAATGTGCAGAGAGGATTTTGCTAATAATAATGCCAAAAATATTCTATTCTTAAATGAAATTCAAAGTGCAGGGACAGTAGTGGTGGGTTGAGAGTATTTCCAATGAAAAGGTGTGATGCACAATGCAAAATGTAAACAAACTAAATGAACTACTGACACTACTTGGCTGAATAAACGTCTCTCTATCGTCAGTCCCTCATAACATCCAGGAAGTAATAACAGTTACAGAAATGTTAGGTTTCTACCACATTTGAGGAACTCTACCAATTAGGTTAAATAATGATTATTTAAAAATGAGTCACTATATTTTTCTCTGCATTTACTGTTGGACAACTTTATGTTTGAATGACTGTGATGAATTGATATTAAAAAAAGACTATGACAAGTGAAAAAAGGAAACTCCAGAGTCTCTAAAGTAGTGAAAATACGCACTGATTATTGGTTTCTAGTAGAAATTGTCACTACTGAATCACTTGCTACTGCACACAATTGCCACTATTCTGGCTCCCACTCTCAGCTCAGTGTCACATACCTTTGTTCATCCTTTCATCCATTTTCTTAACCACGTGCATGTCTTTGGACTTTGAACATACAAACACTGCACAGACATAAGGTTCAAGCCTAGAACCTTCTTGTTGTAAGGTGACAGTGCTAACTACTGCAACCCCATGCCACTGTACACACCCTTTCTTTTTTCTAACACTTCCTTTTCCCGAGTGATTGGAAAGGTTCCAGAGGGCTCTGTACAAATGCGCCATATTTATCAAAAATTTACCATTAACTGTTAATGTTTTCAAAAGATGAATTTCTCCTTTGATCAAAAAGTGAGTGCAGCTGCACTGGGTGTAGGTCAAACTAATGTGACAACATCCTAATAAATATTCCACCAAACAAGAAATGGACCCAGAAATGGAGGATTCACTGCCAATAGCTGGCTTGTAAACAGTGACAAAATGTTTTGAGGTAAGAAATGCATCCACCTGTAGCCCTGCTCTCTCTAGCTGGCAAACCAGATCCTCACGTTCATGGGCAGGGAAGTGGCGTACCCCCACCTCTTCATCCCCCAGCCTCTGTCGAGTAATGGTCATCCTCAGGAGCTGCAGAAAAGACATGTTAAACTTACTCCTTCTATTAAGCACATTTTCTCACGCACTGGATCAGAAGTATCTGCATTCATTTTAAGAGTTAATCTGTGTATAAGTTTGTGTGAGTGCTGCTGCTGGTAACTTCACCTTGTTATCCCCCTGGGCCTCTGCAAGCCTCTGAGTGAGCTCCTTCACCTCCTCAGCAAGCTGTTTCGCTCGTTCCCTCGAGTCCCTCAGCAGCTGAGCCAGGTTCACCTGAGGAGCAAGTGGAGGAGAAGAGTGAATGCAGAACAGCTTGTGTCAGGCCAGAGAAGGTTCAAACACACCAAGAAAACCCACTCAATCAGCATCAAACTTTCTTCTTTCTTCAGCTCAAGAAAAAAAAAACATACATATCTTAATAGCCAGATATAATAGTAAAGCCATTCTATATTACTGTTCTAACCACAGGTAGAATTATTTAGTGAAAACTAGTATGGACATCAGTATAATCTTATTTTCATAACACTGCTGTTTTCTTGTTTTTTGACTGGTTTTTATAGTGCTATTCAGCCAGAAACTGTTCAGTGATGCCTGTCACAGTGTCCCTGAAAGCACAATCAGACCACAGACAGTTTAAAAGATGGATGTAGCGACCTTGACGTCACCTGTTGGTTTCTGAACTCCTGTTTTGAAGCCTCGAGATGAGCATTTCCACTGTCGCCATCTTGGTTGCAAGAAACCGGATGTGACGAGACGGGGTGGGTCTCACTGTGAAACCGCTTGCTCACTGGCTAACGGCTTGTGATTGACAAGTCATTAGCGAGCATAAAATAACAGGGCTAATCCTGATGACCAAGATTTACAAAATAGATAAAAATTTGTATTAAGTATGACCCAAAATGAGTGACTATGACAATGAACTCAGTAGCAAACTGTTTACAGAGGTCAAGAAAGAAAGCCTTTTCCCACAGACTTCTATTGGACAGGAAGTCTTTTTGCAACCACAGCTATCGCCATCTGGTGGCCTTCAGATAGAATGCAGATTTTTAGGCACTCCTACATTGGCTTCATTTTTCCGACCAGGAAGCTACGTCCACCTTTTTTACTGTCTATGAATCAGACAGAGTCATACAGGACTCCTAGAAGACACACCCACACTGCAACAATAATTGTGTGGGATTCTCACCTAAGTACGTAAAGATAAGAAGGAGAGAGAGCAGATGATTCAACCACACCCTGGTATTTACACTGTAACACAATGAAGGCTATTACAGTTAGGTCCATAAATATTTGGACAACACTTTTTTTTCATTTGCCTCGGTACGTCAACACAGAGAATTTTAAGTCAAAAAACCAAGATGTGAGGTTTGAGCCACTGGTTTTAGCAGAAGTTTTGCATTAACTGTTTAAGAGTTAGAGCCATTTTTATACACAGTCTCCCATTTAACCGTACCTATAGCATTAGCATTCGAAAATTTACAGCTTACTTGGTTGCGTTTTTCAGGTGGCAAAGAGGGGTCACCATCCTAAAACATGAAAAAAGACAATATTAATAAATGGTATATCATCAGATGCAATAATATGGCAAATACTATATTTTGCATCAATGTACAAATAGAAAACATGACAGCCTACAAGTTCATCTCTTCCAAAACTTGACCTAAAATTTTTAAATAACTTTTTGGGTGGGGTATAATTAAAAAGACTATATATATGTATATATGAAGCAAAGAACAAGCTGATGTGCAGGAAGCCTGAGTCAAAGAGGCACTGAAGAAAATTATGGATATTACAAAAGAACCTGGAGAACTTTGAAAGGATCTGGAGGACAAATCAGAGTTATCCGACTTAATAAAAAAGCAGCTTAAAACAAACAAAAGTAAAAATTCATGGTTGAAAGAGGTGGAATAAGAGAAGCAAGTGTGGACAACTTGGAGGCACGAAAAATAATTCTGATGGAGTTAATAAAACCATGTGTCGAGGTCTGAAATAAATAGACAGACAAGTCTAATTCTTGAAAATACATCAAAAGACAAAATAAGATCAGAATCTAATATATTAAACAAAGCAATGATCCTTTTAACATGACTGAAATACCATAAGTTTGAAAATGAATTCTAGTATCTTGTACCACTTAGCGGACTGTTGATTCTTTGTTGGTGCCTGCAACACACATAATACTGTCCATATTGCCACCTTGAAGGTTAAGCCACTCACAATCAGTTCTCTGTACTTCTTTTTGAGTCCCTGGTGGCGCTCTCTCAGCTGGTTGGCCATCAGCTTGTACTGGTCTCTTTCCTGCTGACAGGTATCCAGCTCTTTGGACAGAATGAGGAGGGCCTCCTTCTTACTCTCCAGCTTGCGCTTACACACCAGGAACTAAAGCAAGCGATACACAGATGGTGTTATGAGATGCATTACTGTGGACAGAATTACCTGCAGGTCATGTAGATTTCAGGAACCACAGCAGGTCATGTAACACCTGTATCAAGCTTGTTATTAGCTTTATGATTCCCTGCTTATCCTATTCTGTTGGAAATGTTTAAATTAACTGGTCAAACAAAACCTAACCCCTAACCTGTTCCCCACAGGTGTAAAAACACACACTGGAGTGAAGTGTTTGAGGTCCCAGTGGGATGAACACGGGAGACTTTGATAGCAGTCAGATACGCACATAACTAATTCAAATAGCAGGTCCTATCATGCAGCTGGATGTGCTGTAGTAGTTTTGTGAAGTTCAATGCGTGAGCTTAACTGTAATAAAACAAGTAATTGTTATTTTAATTACCGATTTAAATGGCAATTTTTTTTTTGTTTGTGTGGTCTCTAAAATGCCAAAAAGTGGAGTGATTTAAAACACTGCAGAGTTTCTAGAAGCAGGTTATTTAACATTTTCGGTATATGGTGCTAATTACATAAGCGTATAGGCTTAAATGACTGCATTAGCTCCAAATTATATACAGACTGTTTTCATATATACATATAAATTACTCAGTAATACTGTTAACGGGTAAATGCGGGCCCACAGGTGGGTCTATCTTATCTACACACAGTAGCATCATCATATGGAGGTGGGCAGGTGCATTTCCACTGACACAGTCGTATGATAACAGCCTAATGGAATAGCTAGCAGACGCCATCAACGAGGAGCCTAGCGATGTCCAAAAAAAAAAAAAAAAGAGAAGCCAAAA
>VUQI01032034.1:15000-20376 GCA_015106735.1 Paratilapia polleni | reverse complement strand
ATAGTTCTCCAGGCTTCTTGAAGGACATTCAAAGCTTCTCTTTGGATGTTGGCTGCCTTTTGTTCTGTTCTCTGTCAAGATGATCCCACACTGCTTCAATAATGTTGCGGTCTGGGCTCTGGGGAGGCCAACCCATGACTGATAGTGTTCCATTGTGTGTTTTTTCTATCCAGGTATGCTTTTACTGCACTGGCAGTGTATTTAGGATCATTGTCATGCTGAAAAATGAAGCCGTTGCCAATAAGACGCTTTCCACATGGTATTGCATGGAGATCAAAATCTGACGATATTTTTCTACGTCCATAATTCCACCAATTTTGACAAGGTCCCCAACACTACTGGCTGAAATGCAGCTCCAAACTATGACAGAGCCTCCACCGTGTTTTACAGATGGCTGTAGACACTCACTGTTGTACCTCTCTCCTGATGTCCTCCGTACATACTGACATCACTGACTGACATGTTGAACCGAACATTTTAAATTTGGATTCATCACTCCATAAGACCTGTTGCCACTGATTTTCAGTCTAGTTCTTATGTAATTTGGCATACCTCAGCTTTTTCTCCTTCTTTCCCTTCCTTAAGAATGTCTTCTTGACAGCCACCCTTCCACTGAGACCATTTCTGATGAGGCTTCAGTGAACAGTAGATGGATCAACTGAAGGGCCAGATGCATCTCTCAGGTCCAGTGTCAGGTCTTTGCTGGATTTTTTTCCCATTTCTTAAGGACACGACTTTCAGATACTGTTTATCTGCTGTAGATGTTTTTTTAGGCCTGCCACTTCCTACCAGTCTCCTCAGTTTTTTTTTAAGTCACACTGCACACATTCTAAATACAATAAACTATTTCTGACCCATCTTTACTGTATGTCTTTAGTAAGAATGAAAGGATTTGGCACTGAGACTCACAGACAGGCCAGGGAAGCTGTTAAGTAGTGGTTTTAAGTCTTTTCACTAGAATTGACCATAACAAAAATACATTACAAAGAGTAGCCTAATCCTTCATTTTCATTTGCATCATGACTGAATCAGTCCACACATCCATTTTCTTCTGTTTATCCAATTCAGGGTTGCTGGGGTGGGGGGGTCAGGGTGGGGTGGCCTGGAGCCTATCCCAGCTACCATAGGGTGAGAGGCAGGGTACACCCCAGACAAGTTACCAATGTGTTGCAGGGCTAAGACATACTCACATTCATAACCTAGACCAATGTAGAATCATCAGTTAACCTAACCCAATGGATTTCTTTGGACTGTGGGAGGAAGCCAGAGCACCCAGAGAAAACCCACGACATGAGGAGAACATGCAGACTCCACACAGAAAGGCCCCAGACTAAATTCAAACCCAGGGCCTTCTTGTTGTGAGGCGACAGTGCAAACCAGTGCAACACCGTGCTGCTCTGACTGACTCAGTCAAAATTTAAATTGCTTAATGTCATCTACACAGTAATATGTAGCTTCTTGGTGCCATTTTTGTCATTTATAAACTTGGCACTATTTTTTTTTTTATCACTTATAGAAGGATTTAGAAAAGCTGTGTATGTTATAGTCTGTAATCAGTTGGTGGTATTTTGCCCTTTTCGGAAGCCATCCCATTCCTTGGCAGTGGGAGAGAGCTGACGGCAATCAGATGGGGAGATAAATGGCTGCCATCAAGGCTGTCTGTTCAGTTGATAGGGGTTGTGAAGGTTGACACTTGCTCATGGTGAAGTAAACACACAGTGTGCCCTTACATGCAGGCTAGAGTAGACTGCCTGCCAAGTCTCTGATCTGCCAATATTGGATCTCTTGAGTGTTTAAGTGATGCACCATATTACTATTACTGGAGTGTGAGTGTGCACGAGAGAGAAAAATTGCATCACAGTTATTCTTAGAACAGTTATTCTTATTCTTACATTAAAAATATAGGTAACTTTTAGTTTTTATTTATAAAATATTACACTCACTATGTATAGGATTAGCTGCCTTGATAATATGTTGTGTTGGTATATGGCTGTTTCTTTCATGTTACGATGCTGGTGCAAGCATCACATACTGCTAACCCTCTCATCTGCCATTCTGCACACTCACACACAAGGCCACCTACCTGTGTACAAGGAGCTGGGTTTCTGCTCTGTAAGGCAATAAGCTACAGTGTGACCTGCATGTCAGAGTCAGGTTCCCAGTGAAGGGGAGTGGATGGAGTGTCAGTTCTTGTCATTGCGGTCACTGGGGTTTGTTACTTCATTAAACTGAGTTATTGAAGAATAGCCTGGGAACCAGACAAATCTGAGCGCTCATGTTTCATTTGCTCTGGCAGAATGCGCCCATTCAGACAGATTTCCAGCCAGCCTTGTCCATACCAAGCTAATCATAACCATTTATCTACAACGAGGCTGGTTTAATACGATGGCTGACATCTCTACACGCTTCAGTCTGTTTACATTTTTTCCATCACTGTGATTAGTTGTAGGTCTCTGCAGTTGTGTCCGGAGGCATTTTGGTCTGGGCCTGTTTATAACCCCTTTTGGATATTTAAAGTGAAATCTGAGGATCCAGACTAATTTGTTTTTGTCTGGTGAACCAGGATTAATTGAAGACCCCCACCCTCCCTTTGGGCCACAAGCCAGTGTACTCCTAGTGCTGGTCCCAAGCCTGGATAAATGGGGAGGGTTGTGTCAGGAAGGGCATCCGATGTAAAATCTTTGCCAAATTAAACATTGGATCATCAAGAATGAGACTTCCATACCGGATTAGTCAGGGCCCGGGTTAACAATGACCACCGTGCTGTTGGCCAGCAGGGTCACTACTGTTGGCTGAAGACAGAGAGGGAGGAGAGGGGGGAAGCGTGTTTGGAGGCAGCGAGAGAGGAGGAAAGGTAGGAGTATGGAGGTGAGAGTGGGCAAGGGAGAAAGCTGACAGATATGATGGAGAGAAGGAAGGTAGAAGATGGAGCAGCCAGAGAAGAGGAATAGAAGAAGACCACAGAGATGATTCGTGGATTTTGTGAAGAATGAAAAGGGTTGGTGTGACAGAGGAGGATGCTAGAGATAGGGTGAGGTGGATGCAGAGGGACCAGCCAAAAGAAGAAGAAGGAGACCACCCTAGCGACAGCCTAGCTCCAGGGCTTCAGTAAGGAAAATGTAGTAAATTCTAAGACCAAACATGTGAAACATATAATTTTTGACACATTTATACGCAGCTCATAGTACTAGCAATCTCACATGCACTGTCAATCACAGAAGATGAATTCATACAATTCTCTGACATTATGAGTGAAGAAGGAAATCACACAATCCTCTTTCTGCTATACTTAGAGCAAGAATGTTACTGGTCAAACCTGCCAACTGACTCAGACCTTTCTGTGTGGAGTTTGCATGTTCTCCCTGTTCCTGTGTGGGGTTTTTCTTTGGATGCCCCAGTTTTTATTTCAGAGTCCAAAAAATATGCCTGTTAATTGGTGAACATTGTGGAGCTGGGTTAGGCTCCAGACCCTCCTCCCCCACTACCCTAGTTAGATAAGCAGTTAAGAAAATGGATCGATGAAAGGATGGCAAGATGGATATTACCACTATTACACATGTAAAACAGATTAATACATATTTTTAATAGATAGTAACTTAACCTACTACAAATTCCATTTCAGGTATACCATGAGTACTGCCTATTCTTGCTGCACATCACTGATGACTTCTGCTATAAGCTGACATGCTTTTATCCAATGAGGCAGTTTGCTTTATGTTTGCTGTGAGAAGCAGCTTACTGCCTGGTTTTACCATTCCTCAATGGATGAGCTGGTTTAGCCTCAAGCTAAATCATTGTTATTCAATGTTGCTTGTTCCTCCAGTGAGCAAACTATATGAAGTCCATGCTAGGATACAAGACTGCACCTGTCTCTGTCTCAGCATATTAATGTTGTTGCTGCATGTCCTTCTGATGTTGCTGAACTCTGTGGGCAAATCAGTGAGTTAAGTGTAGCAGATGTTGGAGCAAAACACATTGGGGTCTCCTTTCATGTAGTAGTAATCTCCCAGGTAGTCCCAGTCATTCAACCTCTGCCTCAGCTACACCTGTCCAGCTGTGATAAACCCTTTCCCCCTCTCTCTCTTTCCCCCTAGGTCAGCTGCTTAAAAAAAACGAAGGTGACCAAAGCAAGGACATATTTTGTGTCTAAAGAGTTTGTCCTTCAATCTCTCCTCAGTCTAAATCCCAGAAGCCAGACTTGCACAATGTGATTGTCTGATTGTTTTCTTCAGAGTATTTTGCATGCTCATGAGCATATGTTTCAGTTTGTTTGAACACAAGTGCCTCCATGTACATTTATGTGTAACTACAAGATTACACAGGGGCTTCTGTTTGCGCGCTTCCATCTAAGATGAAAAATTCCCTTTAATCGTCGATAGTGCCTCAGGAAATAATAACCACTCTGGAAATGAATGTGTGCGGCTTGAAAGCTCCACAGTATGGTCTTAGCTCCCTGAGGTGTAAGTTGTCCAGATATCAGAAATACAGTATGTGTGTGTTTGTGTGTTGCAGCTTTTAGGCTATTTAAGGACACTTGAGAACTTCAGAGAGTTACCTGCAGCTCAGCTCACAGCAGCCTTTATAGGAAAACTTTCCTACAAGGTTAAAGCCACTTCAGTAGAATGCAAACTGACTATGTGATGAGAAAATGCAATAGTCTGAATGGAAGTTCAGACACCCACAAAACCCAGTGTTGTGATCTGATTTAATTGGATTCCAAATAAAAACCAATGTGTCAATCAAGAAAGACTATCCCCTGTCAATTTCCTTCATGTTATTGTGCTGTAGTGTGATAGCTACAAATATGAGACTGTTAAAAGATTTAATAGAAGGAAAAAAGCCACCATAGATTTTGTTTTCAGATTGATTTTTGCTTCCCTGCCTATTCCAGGTGTAAATGGCCTGTTGCCTGACATGCACCATGAGGCACAGTATGTGTGTCTCTGCAGTGTTGACTCTATTGATTTGCTATGCTGTGTTATCATAAATTCAGTATGCATGTCTGTTTGCCATGGGAAGTGCATTAAGATTGTTTGTTATCCATGCTAATCCGCTAGCAAGCATGGCTGCACAGGCACTCATTAGCATTTTGTTTGTTCCCCTTTCCCTTTTCTTTATTTCTCTCTTAAATCTTTCTGATACGTCACTGCATCTCTTTCATTATGTCTTCTTTATAAATCACTCACTTGCAAGTGTATCATTTTGGGATTTAGTGTTGAATTGAGGCACACATGCAAAATGCACTTAGCACTGATAAAATGTGCTGCCTCCCTGCACTTTGTCATTAGTCAAATCAAAGGTGCTGGACAGTTTCAAATGCCCTCCTTTCTCAGGCTGCCATCAATAGCTTGTCTTCTGCATTCAATACTGTATTCT